>LPNX011196782.1:884700-927200 GCA_001517045.1 Pseudotsuga menziesii
ATTTTCCCATGAGATGGAAGTACACAGTTCGAAGGTGGAGTAGTATGAAGGAAGAAGGGAAGCTAAGAAGGGTACAGGATGCAGATCAACGAGGTCAATTACACCCTCGATGATTGGGAGACCTCCATTTTTTGCACAAATGATGAAGTATGAAGCTCGCAAATGCAGACGGAGGTGCAGGATAATGGCGTGGGATGTCAGTTCGCACATACGAAGGCACACAATTTAATGAGGGTAGAGGAAATATCCTGTACCTCAGCTCACACAAACCCATGCAATTTAATGAATGACACAAATGAATCCACCCCTGTCAATCATTGCGAAGACGCCAATAGAAAACATCCTCGCAAATCGAAGGTTGTAAGGTTGAGAAAGAAAAATGCTAAATTAATGGTTGGTCAAGACATTAATCTCAAAGAGATCCAAGACTACCTGAAGTACGCACTTGTAGGATGCTTCTGCGGTAATTTCCTTGAGTGAGAAGTAATGCAAAACTAGATCAAAGAAAATTGGGAAGACAATCTTGGATATAGTCCCAAATTTCACATTCTACCAAGAGGACAGTTCTTGATGAAAATTTGACAAGAAAAATATGGACAAAAATTGCTGAACAGAAGCCGGATATGGGGTCCGTCGGGATTAATTCTACAAAAATTGAGGATAGAATTTGACGTGACAAAAGAAACTTACAATTTACAACAAGTCTGGGTGACTCTGCCAAGGTTACCCATGATGTTCTGGGAGGAGGAATGTCTCATGGAAATTGGTAACAAAATAGGGAAGTTTGTGGCTCTAGAGTAGGAATGGAAAACCAAAGTGGACCGGCGTTGTGTGAGAGTTTTGGTGGAGCTTGATCTCAAGGACGAATTGTATGAGGAAATACTGATAAACATGCATGGGAGACAGAGGAAGTAGAGATTATATTATTGGAGAATACCTTTTTTTTCTATTATGCGTGACATGAGGTTGGTCACCTACTAAGGAAATTCCTGAACCGAGCGAAAGTGAGCCAGTACAGGAATGTCTGGATCAAGAAGACAGGGTATAAGGAGGTAGAGAAGGTAGAGGTTATGAAAGTCATGAAAGAGAGTGAAGAAATAAATAAGGTTGAAAGTACCAAGGGGAATCGTAGAAGTGAAAACACTAATCCATGCCACTCAAGAGCAGAGCAAAAGGAGGAAGAATATCAAAAAGGTGGCGAAGGAAGAATTCAACGGTAGAATGACAGCGACCCAATAGAAGGTGGCGAGATTGGAAATGAGATAAAAAATAAGTCTAATGAAGTCTCTCAAGGAGTACTGAAAGTGACAGGAACAGATGTCAAGGATGGAGGACACATCAACAAAGGCACGGAAAATATGGAAGGTGGTCAACTCAGTCCAAGAGCTTCTAACAAATCCCACGCGGGATACAAAGGTATTTGCGATAATCCAGTGGTTAATTTCAATATTCTTGATTATGTTCTTAATAGTAATTCTCACGTAAAAGATAAACATGAGAAAGCTCCATGTAATGAGGTGAAAAAAGAGGCAAGAAAGGAATACAACCTAAGACCGAGGGTTTTTAAAGGAAAGGAGGAAGAGTGTATTTCAACAGGAGGATTACCCCCAAATATAGAGCTGAAAACTTAGATGGGAAGGAAGTCCTTTATCTCAAAAGTACAGAAGCAAGCAATTATAGATATTAAGTAGGGTAAACAAGTTACAATTTCAAGGGCTCTTATAGATTCATCCCTCGGAGGAACTATTAAATAAAAATATTCTCTTTAAATATTAGAGGGTTAGGGTCGGTACCCAAGAAAAATTCTCTGAGACGAATCTTAGCCATCACGAGTACTATGGTGCTATTATTGCAAGATACTATGACAGAAGGGAAAAAGGAATAAGAAGTGGTCAAAGAGTGTATAAAGGACTGGGGAATGACTAGCAATGATGCAGATGGTAACTCAAGAGGAACCCTAACAACTTGGAGCCCTGCTTTAAACCTGATTTCTGTCAAGCGCTTTGAAACAGTTGTGGGAACAGAACTAGAAGACAATGAAATAGGGAAAAGGTTTATGATCTTGAATTTTTACAGCCCTTTCTATGATAGAAAATCCATATAGGAAAGGCTGGAAGGCTATGGAGCTATGGATTTTCCAAACCTAACTATAGGAAGAGATTTAAACTTAACCTTAACCAATAATGAAGTTTGGGGTAAGAATGCAAGAACATATTCATTGGGCCCCTATTTCAGTCATTTGTTTGAGCAAAATGGTTTAGTCGACTTAGCTCCTTTAAAAATAATGCCCACGTGGAGAAACAAGAGATGTGGGGATCATGCAGTCTCAAAAATACTGGACAAGTTATTAGTCTTGAAAAACCTGATAAGGAGTGATTTAATCCTAAAGGTTGTTGTAGAAATAGGGGGCAATTTATATCATTGTCCTATAGTTCTTTCAATTAAAACCCCTGAAGCAAAACCTCCTGCACCATTCAAGTTTAAACCCCAATGGCTAGAAGAGGAGGAGTATCGTGAACTCATTCTGGAAGCATGGGAACCCCTGATGGTTTCACAAAATCACTCCCAAATCCAACAATTTGTGGAAAACATGGAAAGTGTAAAGAAGATATCCAAATACTGTCGTGAGAAGTTCAAGAGAATACAACAAGAAGATTTAAAACGGACTAAACAGAAAATAAAGGAGTTATTTGAAAACAACAGAGAAGGAGTCTTTACCAGAAGAGACTTAGAAGAATTCAAAGAACTAGAGGCAAGGAAATATGCACTCCTATTGCAGGAAGAGAAGAAGTGGAGGCTTAAAAGTAGAGCACTATGGCTAGTAGAAGGGGACCAGAATACAAATTTTTTCCACAAATATGCCTCACAAATAAAAAGTATCAATACTATCCATGAGATCAAGACCGCACAAGGAACTTGGGTGAAGAGAAAAAAAATCCTGTGGTGGAACACTTTCAAGATCTATTTAAAGAACCAGCAGGGTTCCTAATAGTGGAAATGTTAGAAGTTCTAGATCTATTCCCAAGGGCCAAAGCAGATGAAATGAATGAAGAATTAACTAAATACATAACAGGGAAGAGCTTCAACAGGTATTACAATCCTTCCAAAAAGGAAAGAGTCCTGGACCAGATGGATTCACCCTAGAGTTCTTTTTAGGATTTTATGACAAGATCAAAAAGGAAATTTTAGAAGTGGTTCAGGAATCCAGGAAATCAGTAAATTTTTTAGGAAGTATGAATGCTACTTTCATTTCCCTAATCCCTAAAAACAAAATACTGAATCCTTCGAGGATTTCAGACCAATTTCTTGCTGTAACATGATTTACAAATTGATAGAAAAGGTAATAGCTCAAAGGATCAAACCAATAATAAGTAAAGTCATAACAGAGGAGCAATTTGGTTTCTTGCAGAACAGGAAAATTGTGGATGTAGTCTCACTAGCTCAAGAGGAAATGCATTCCATCAAAAAAGAGAAACAGAAGGTTTTTTCCTTAAAACTAGATCTCTCCAAAGCTTATGATAGGGTAAGTTGGACTTTCATCAGACTAATCCTCATAAAATTAGGGATGAACATGGATATGGTTGAATGGATAATGGGTTGCATCCAGTCCACTTCCTTTGCAGTTTTGATCAATGGTTCTCTTTCTACCTTTTTTAGACCATCAAGGGGAATTAAAGAGGGATGCCCCTTATCCCCATTTATCTTTCTTCTAGTGCTTGATGATTTGAGTAGACTGATCCTGAAAGATAGGACTGAAGGGAGGATAACAGGTGTCAAAGTTTCAAGGACAGAGGAGGTCACTCACACATTATTTGTGGATGATTTTCTGCTCTTTGGAATAGGAGAAGAAGAAAATTTAAAATAATATGCCATTCTAATAGAAAATTACGGGAATTCTATAGGAATGATGATCAATATAGAAAAATTGATGCTGGATCACAATGAGTTCTCGGATGAACTAGTTCAAAAAATGAAATAAATCCTATCTTACCCAACTAATATGATGGCCGAAGGATTCAATTACTTAGGGTTTTTCCTCAAACCAAATAGTTATGCATTCAAGGATTGGATGTGGCTCTTCCAAAAAGAAGAATCTCGTGCCTCTTCCTGGGCTAATTGTTTCCTGTCCAGAGGAGGAAGACTGGTACTCATCAAGGTTGTGCTTCATAGTATTCCTATCTACTAGGCTTCTATAGCCTACATCCATAAAGGAATACTGAAAAAAAATATGAAAGAAGTGTTTTGCATTTCTATGGACAGCAAGCAAACAAATCAATGGAATCCCTTTGGTCAAGTGGACAAAGATAGCCTTGACCAAGGAATTAGGAGGATGGGAATAAAGAACCTTCCACTCTTCACCAAAGCTATGGAATCCAAATCCCTCTAGAGACTATTGCAAAACTCAGAAACCTTGTGGGGTAGGGTTGTATGCTCTAAATAATGTCCAAAAATGAATATGAAAGACTGGATTAGAAGCACTAGCAAATCCTTCAAAAACAGTTCTGTGTGATGGAAATCCATGATCCTAGCATTTCCTCTTATTGGTAATTGGATAGCTTGGGAAATTGGGAATGGGAGAAGTGTAAGGATAGGGATAGACCCCTAGGATGGTGCAGGAGAGGATTACAGGATACCCCCATCGGTCTTGAATAAGCTTAATGAGCAGATATGCTTTAAACTTGTTAATGCTCAATTACAATTCCCAAATCATGCAAGCAGAATGAGGTGGAAGGAATCCAATGAGTTAAAATTAGAAGGAGATGATGTTGTGTGTTGAAAAGATTACACCAATATGCGGGAATCAAATTATGTTAGTATGGATGAAGACAGTCAAGATAAACTAATTTGGACAAGGAATGCAACAAATGGGGACTACACAGCAAAAAAAGGGTATGAAATTGCAATTAAGGAGCAATTTGATGGAGATAAATCGTTGTGGTGGCAGGGCATATGGGAAATTGAGAGTCCTTTAAAAACCATTCTCACTTTTTCGCTAGAAATTAACAACAGAATTTTGACATGGGAAAATTTAAGAAAAAGAGGCATAGAAGGTCTAGGGCTTTGCATTTCATGCAAACAAGATGATGAACTTACTTCCCATATCTTCGGCACTTGTTCATATGCAGGTAAAGTATGTACTAATGTCACAAGGTCACTAAGCCAAGGCAGAATGTGCAGCTTGGAAGGAACATGGGAGCAGAGAACTAAATACTGGTGGAACAACAAAGCGGTATGTGAATTTAGAGTTTTTCATGTGCTATATGTATTTACCATTTGGGAGGCACGAAACAGAGCAATATTCAAGAACACTTAGACTCCCATTGATATTTCCTCAGCTCTGCTATTGCAGAAAGTGCAGGAACATAGAAAAGCTCCCAAAGAAGGGAAAACAAGAGCAGTAACAACCCCAGTAATAGACAGAAGTATCCATGGGATTTCTTCGATGGTGCCAATCAGGGAGATCCCGCCATCATTGGAGCTGGAGGAGTGATATTCATCTTAGAAACAAAAAAAAAATCATCTTCAAACTGGGCCTGGGATGAGCCACAAAGAGTAAATCTAAGCTCTTGACGCTCTAGACTACCCTCAAGATAGCAAAAGACAAAGAGTTAGAAAAAATGAACATATACGAGGATTATAAAAAATTGATAGAGTGGGATCAAGGAATAAAAAACATATGAGCCCCTCACTTACAAAATTTTCTAGAAGCTATCTAGTCTCTGCAACTTTCCTTTGAAACAATCCATTTCAACCATGTATACAGGGAATTCAATACAGAAGCTGACATACTTTCTAAGCAGGCCTTAGCTATACAACCAGGGATGATTGAGGGCGAGATATCTAAAGAAGGAGAGTCCCCTTTGTTCTACAATTCGTTGTGAAGGTTCAGAGCATCAGTTTCATTGTGAAAGATCTTGAACAGTTTATTGCGAGAGGAAAGATGCAGACAACAAAAAAAATAATTTAATGCAGCAATGAGGATGAAGATAGAGACAAGTCTTTTTTTTAGTACTCTTGTTTTGTATATCAGAAAATATATGTAGTCACAGAGAAAACACCTAAGGTGAGAAATGATGTAACCCTAGAAAGGCAGAAATGTAAACTCTTTAAAGATGTCCTTGTTATTCGAATGAATAAAGGATTTTTTTCTCTGGAAAAATAAAATTATATATATATATGCTCTGTTTTAAGGAGTTCTAGGTCTTGGAAAATAAATTTTTAACAACCGCAAGTAAATTGTAGACAAGAACTTAGAAATAAAACATAAACCGTTAAATTATAAAACAGGAAATAATTTGTAGAAATAAACCAAAAAATAAAACCCTTGAATACTTGGTTAGTAAAATGAATTTCAGAAATAAACTATAGGACAAAACGTTTACATTCATAGATAGGTGAAGAACCATAGAAAATATGACCTAGATTATAGAAAACAACTCCTATATAATCATTAATAATTTAACCTACTTCAAATGGTAAAACTTGTATAGTTTACAGGAAAAATCAAGAACCTCATACCTGCAAGTTGAAGCTATTCCAATGGCTGAAAACATGCACACTCAAATACCCAATATTAACAAATTCACATACATATCTGACCTCTGTATAGATAACCGAATCACTTGGCAACTACCATGTTACCTCCAACCATGACCCGGAACTGTTCCTAGTTTCAATCCAGATCCCCCCAAGCTGGTTCCAACATGCAAGTATCTTAGAGCTCCTAAGGTAAGGCTTTCCTAACTGGGATATCAGATTCTAAATCAGTTCTCCTTTTTCTGCTTCGGAAAATGTTCTCCAAGAACTCTCTTGAGAATAATTAGGCAGAAATGAATGACAAAAAAGATCCAAGATCCCCAAGCCTCTCTTTGGCTTGGGTCTTTATAGGTAGACTTTTCAGTCAAAGGGGCAGTTAAATCAATAATCGTTTGATTTATTGATTTAACCATTTTATTTAATTTATGCACTTTTAATATTTAACTTGGGAACTTTTAACTAATTCCTATTTGGATTCTTATAGTTATTATATTATTTAATTACCTTTTAGTAATAATAATAATAATAATAGGTGGAGCCTTTCTTTATTTCTTATACTATTAATATTATGACTATGCTTACTCTTTATACATGTCATGTATAAAATATATAATTAAATATATTATTTGTTAACATTTGTCTTTAGGTATCGTATAACATGATCCCTAAACTTAGGATACTTTCTTCATTAAGGTCATTAGGTAGGTTGTTAGGTCTGCTAGGCTAGGAAACTCTAAACATACTTGCATGTTGGATTCCCTTGTATAACATGGTAGTTCTTCGGTACTTGATGAGATACAGAAATTTGAAATTTTATTTAATCACTTATAAATAAGTTAGATGAGATCAATATTTTACTCAAGTCATTTTCACTCGACATAATTAATTCTTTTCAGTAACTCCTAGCACTTATCCAGAGCCCATACTCAATGCTAAAAATAGGGAGTTACAAATTTAGTGCAATACCAGAGATCCTCACTCAACACTAATGATGGGGTGTACTTTTAGGATACACCTAGGGATAAAATGGCCAAGGATTCGATGTTCCAGAGCTTCTTACTCAACACAACATAAACACTCATGTGCTCCAAAGCTTCTCGCTCAATACAACATAAACACTCATGTGCTCCAAAGCTTCTCGATCAACACAAACATTTAAATACTCTTGTGCTCCATAGATCCTTGCTCAACAAAAAACATCTCATCAATCATGTGCTTCAAGGTCCACGCCCAACACATAAAATCATACATCAAACATATGTAATTGGCTTACACCCAATATATCAAACAAAACATCATGTTCATATGCAGTGGGGTTCTAAACCCAATATACCAAAATAAAACATCAAAGTAAAATCATAATCAATGGGGCTTATGCCCATAAGTGTTAGGTCAAAATTTTGGATATTGCATCCATCCTCGCTTAGAAAAACACCGTCCTTGGTGTTCTAGGGACTCTAAATGAAATCATGAAACAAGGTGGGGTAAGCCTTTCTCATGGTGGATTCATTCTCCCAAGTAGCCTAATTGGCTTCAAAGTGATTCCATTGCACTTTCAACTGGACTATGGTGTGCTTCCTAAGTTGCACCTCTCTCTTGTCCAATATATGAAGAGGTTCAGGGAAAAACTCCCCTTCAGGTTCCATTTGTAATAAGGACCAATCAATCACATGTTTAGTATCATAAACATATTTATTTAATAAAGATGCATGGAAAACATTATGGATTGTTATGTGAGAGGGTAACGCTAGTTCATATGCCATTGTCCCTCTCTTGGCCAGTATCTCAAAGGGTTTGCAAAATCTAGGTGCTAACTTACAGCACCTTCCCAAGCTCAATGAGCTTCATTTTTCTTTTACTTTCAAGTAGACATGGTTTCCTATTTGATAATATTTTTCATTTCTTTTCATATCCGTGTAGATTTTCTGGTAGTCTTGTGCTTATTTAAGATCCACCTGGACCTTGGTAACCAATTGTTCCAAGTTGTTTAATAAGTCATGCCCTAACATGAACTGATCCACTGGGTTATCCCAAGTAGTCGGTGTTCTAAACTTCTGTACATAGAGTACCTCAAAGGGAATCATCTTGCCATAATTCTTGTATCCATTGTTATATGCAAACTCTATAAGATGCAGGTAATCTTTTCACTTGGTGGGGTTGTTCATGACATACATCCTAAGCATGTCCTCTACAATCTAGTTTACCCTTTCTATCTACCCGTCTGTCTGCGGGTGGTAAGCAGTACTAAAGTTCAACTACGTCTCTAATCCAAATAATAAGGATCTCCAAAAGTTCTTGGTAAACTTAGTATCTCAATATGAGATGATTGCCTTGGGTATCCCGTGCAATCTAAATATCTCCTTCAAGAAGACATCGACAATGTGTACTTCCTTTTAGGTCGACTTCACTATAATGAAGTGTGTTGATTTTGACAATTTGTCAACTAATACAGATACAAAATCATTATGTTTCTTACTCTTAGGTAGACCCATGATTAAATCCATACTAATGACCTCTCACTTCCATTCCGGAATGGGTAATGGCTACAGCAACCCCGAAGGATGCTGGTGCTCAGCTTTGACTAGCTAGAGTTACTGACATTTTGTGATAAACAACACTATGTCAGCCTTTAACTTAGGCCAGAAAAAGTGTCTCTTAACGTCAGATATCATATTTTGATATCCTAGATGCCCCGAGTAGGGTGTCCGATGAAATTCTGTGAGGATTCTTGACTGAATGTACCCTCCTTCTGGAACCTATGATCTATCCTTGGACCATAGCAATCATGTTTCATCTACCTTGTACTCTTTTTGTAGTTGAAACAATGTTTCCTCTTAGACCTTCTTGAGTATTTCAACATAGAAAGGGTCAAATCTGTCGGTTGTTCTAATCCTCTTATGTAAATCCGAATCAATTCGACTTAAAGTCACCTCATAAATCATATGAGTTCGTCGGCTGAAAGCATCAACAATCTTGTTCTCTTTTCCCTTTATATGCTTTAGCTCGAAATGGTACTCGCTAAGGAAAGAAAACCATTTGGCTTTCCTGGCATTCATATCCGGTTGCTCAAATAAATATTTCAGACCCATATTTTCTGTCTTCAGAAAGAATTTTCTTCCCATGAGGTAGTGCCTCCACATCTTCAAGGCGTGGATGATAGCCGCTAACTCAAGATCATGTGTGGGGTAATTATGTTCGTGTTCTTTAAAAAATTTCAATTCATAACAGATAGCACAATCATTCTACAAGAGTACTCCTCCGGTCCCTTCCTTGATTGCATCTATGTAAACAACGAAATCCCCATCAGGATCCGCAATTTGTAGTATCGATGTGGTCATCAAAAGTTGTTTAAGATTTTGGAAACATTCCTCACACTTGGTCGTCCATAAGAATTTATTTGCCTTCTTTTGCAAAGTGGTCATGGGACAAGCTATCCTCAAGAATTTCTCAATGAAATTTTGGTAATAATCGACTAATCCCAAAAAGGATCTAATGTCAATGACACTAGTAGGGGTAGGCCAATATTCTATGGCTTTAATCTTTTCCAGGTCCACATCTATCCCCATCTCGGAGATGATGTGACCCAATTACTGTATCTGTGGTTTGTAAAAGTCACATTTACTAAACTTGGCATAGAGCCGGTGTTCTCGTAACACTTGTAGCACTATGCGGAGGTGTTCCTCGTGCTCCTATTTACTCTTAGAGTAAACTAGGATGTCGTCTATAAAGACCAAATTTTTTTTATCTAGGTATTTACTGAATATACAGTTCATCATACACATAAAGTTTGCAGGTGCATTGGTCAACCCAAATGGCATTACTACAAACTCGTAGTGGTTGTACCTTGTACGAAAGGAGGTCTTTTGTATAGCCTCGTTGTGAATCCGTTCTTGATGCTACCTGGATCACAGGTTGATCTTTGAAAATATCTTGGAAACTCCTACTTGATCAAGTAATTCATCGATCCTATGGAGTGGGTATCGGTTTTTGATAGTCATCTTGTTAAGATGACGGTAATCGATGCACAACCGCATCGTACCATGCTTATTTTTCATGAAAAGTATTGGTGCTCCCCAAGGAGACACACTTGGTGGGATATATCCTTTCTCAATCAACTCCTACAATTGTAGTTTGAGTTCCACCAACTCAGGTGCACTCATGTGGTAAGGGGATCTTGAGGACAAAACCGAACCTGGTATCAGTTCTATGGAAATTCTAGGTCTCATTTCGATGGTAATCCTAGGATTTCCTTAGGAAATACGGCCTTGAATTATACAAGAACTAGAAAGTCCTCTATGTGTTGTTCTCTTTCAACTTCTATGTCTTGTATGTTTACTGCAAATAGTTTGCAGCCTTTCCCAATGCACTTCTTTGCTTGTAAAGTGGATATCTACCTTAGGGGAACTTTCTTAGGCATGCCTTGAATATTCACTTGATTCCCTTGACTATCTATACAAAAGATTGACTTTTGTAGGAAATTGAGCATGAGATGGTGTTGTTATAACCATTCCATGTTGATAAGTACATCATATGATCCTAAGGGTAGGATATTCGAGTTTATTCTAGTAGGAAAACCATTCAGGTTTATCTAACAATCTTTAATTATTTATGAAACTTTCTATTTCATACATGTGGCTAATTGCACCAACCAAGTTTGTCATGTTTAACTTTGCCTAGTTTACATACATCAATAATTTTAGACGATACATAGCTCTGGAAAGTACCGGGGTAAATCAATATTGAAATAGAAGTGTTTAAGATATTACCTTCTATCTCAACCATGGTATCCTGATGGTCTACCTGTCGGCCATCCAAGGTTGCATAGATCCACGGTTTTCCAGCTATGTCCTCTACCATTGTTTCTTCTTATAAGTTGTGCAATACCCCCAGTTGGTCATGTTATTACAGTATCGGGCATAATGAGGTCCTTGGAATTTCCATCATATAATTTGCAGTGGGGTAACATTGGATCCCCCATTTGCTGCTATCTTGTTATCATTTAGAGCTGGTACATATGGATTTATACATGTTTTGTTGAAGTTCTTGTTAGCTGGAAAACTGTAGTTATGTTTTCTATACGGTGGTGGGTTAATACCCTGTTTGTGGTTGTCTGAGAAAGTCCTAGACCTCTCTCTGCTTCTGTTAATGTTCTCTTGCCTCATCTATCCATGCTTATAGAAAAGCCTAGATTTATGTAAGGTGGTGTCAAACATTTTAGGCATGGAGAACTCAATCACTTCCCTAAAGTTGGGAGGAAGATATCCTAAAAACTGTTGTATTTTTACTTTCTTGGCCTTGATGTATGGTAGATAATGCAACATATCCAAAAATATGTTAATAAAAGCATCCATAGTCATGGATCACATACGTGACTCATGAAACTCTTTCACTTTTCTGTCGAAGAACCTTTCTAACATGTATTTCTATTTAAAAATATTGTGAAACTTACTCCACCGTATTTCTCTTAACTCGTCTTTCTTGGTATGCTTCAAGTCTCTCCACAATCTACCTTCTTTGTCAATTAAGTTATACATGGCTAACTGGGTTTTCATTTCACTAGAGTAGTTAAGAACTCGAAAATATTTTCTCATACCTAAAGTCCATTCCTCAACTTTATCCCTTGGTATGCTTCAAGGATTAAGCACCCTTATAACCTAGGGTCTGGGGTTACCAACTTACTACTAACCTTGCAGAAAACCAGCTTTACCAGAGAATAGAAATGGAATAGGAAGAAAGTATTGACTTACCCGATTACCGACAATTGATCCAAGCTTGATTTTATCCCTCTCCTCTTGTCTCCAAAGCTTCCAGGGATGCACTTCTTTCACCTATAAAGAGCAATTTCTCCAGGTACTATCTCATGCATGTATATATAAGAGGTTAGATAAATAATATGTCAAATACATAATAAAATATATTCATTAACCATGATACATGAAAGAGACTCAACACAATGTTGGAAGAATAATTCTCTTTATTAACAATCGGTGAATGAGATAAGAATACAACCCAGCTTCTGAGACAAGGACTCCTCTGCAACCAAAGGACTCTAATTTCTACTGCTCCAAGACTTCTGAAGATATACCACCAGCATAACTTTTCTCTCCAATCTTGATTTATTAATGCCCTCCCCAAGGCCTCTATTTAAACTTTGGGAAATAGAGTGATTTCGAAGGTTGGGGTGGTTGAAACAGTTGGGATAGTTAATGATTAGGGCCCAACTAATCTCCATTAATCATGTTTTATATTTTTAAAGGTCGAACTGAGGTGTACGTGACTATTCATATAAGCAACTCACGTATGACACATGAGTTTCTTAAAGGAAACCCACATACGTTGATTTACGCGAGTTGCAATGCAGATAGTCACGTACAGTACGTGAGTTGCAATGGAGATAGTCACGTACGCAACTCAACACTTAGAAAAATTATGTACCAAGATGGTTTAAAGGTAAATGCATCCCAAGTCCTGCCCATCTATAGTATTTTGGAAAAATTCAATCCTAATATGTCCTTTTGTGTACCAATGTAAGGAATGTCAGCACTCGGACAGAGAAGTGCCATTTGGGTTGATAACAGATGCCCCCTAATGTGTGAGGTCAGAGGGAAACGATGGCCGAAATACATTATAATCATTATCTTGGAGAATTCAGAAGTCCAATGGAGCAAAGGAAGTACCTGAAACAAATACATAGTAATGTCATATACAAAGTTATATCTGAGGATGACATGTTCAATATACGAGAACACTAGCTCCTTTACAATATTTGAGTACATCATATGATACGAGTTCAAGACCACGTATATTACAAAGGTGGATCGAAGCCACAATATATAATAATGATGATTCTTCAAAGATCTGGAAGCTGTGTAAGTGATCACAACAAAATTTTGCACAACTTAGGCCCTAGACATGAACCTAAGGTCTTCATCAAAACTCCAAAAGAACCAGTACAATCCAGGCCATGTGAATATATGTTATTGAAGTCGAACATGGATAGGATTCAACAGATTGTCAACCAATAGGTGATAATTGACAACTGAAGAAAATTAATTCACCAATAATGAAAGTGAATATTGAGGTACTATCATCAAATACTCTAGGTATTCATCATTAGGAAGCGCTGATGAGAAACCATACTGTGATGAGGAAGGCAATAGATCCTCCAATGGATCACAAGAGTGACTAGGAACTAGTTAAAGTAAGGGATACATAAGTAATAACAAATAGGAAAATGATGGAATCATGATATAGATCAGATGTAGGGCTAAATCCTTGAACAGTGAGCATGACACAAAGATGACCCAAGGCAGCTTTTAACTTTACAGATAGTACAACTAGACTTATATGTCATGTAGGAGACATGATCATATTCCCCAGGTATAACTGACAAGAGGAGGAGTAAGAAACTTGAAGTAATAGCTGAACTGAAAGTGAACACTCAAACATGAGTATCGAAAAAAACAAAGATTGCTATGTTCAAGGAAGACATGATGCCACCGACTGAGAACCAAAAGAAAACTTCTTCCTTATCTTTCCTGTTAAATTTTAACGAGTCCAGGAAATTCAACTCAAGTCTCTCTTCATTTTTTGACAATCTTGAAGAGAAGAGGAAATAATGCTTGATAGTGTCACTGATTCGTCGATTTTATGAGCCCGAACTAGTACCTGCTCACTTGGCGTTTTCATGTTTAGAGAGTCTGAAAACTCTAAAGAAGACTCCAGGGGGGTCCTTTTTCATCCAATTTAGTCTAGGCCAAAAAAATATAAAACATACCACAGAAGAACTCTCTTAACTTCCATAGAAGAAAAAGTGAACCTTTTTCGTACTTAGTCAAGGAGGTCCAAAAAAGGTTAAATTACCACCTACCCAATGATCCTTCGAGAGCAACATATAGCTTGAGTTTTACGATTGTGAAGGAAAGAAAGATCACTCGAAAAGATCCATTTGAGTACGAGAAATGGGGCTTACAACAATAAACTCGATGTTTTGTTATTGGTGTTTAACGAGCATGACAAAGACGTGAAGTACACTTGGAATCGTTTTCATGTTTAGGTCCAGAGCATGAAAAAGAGAAAACTGAGCTCATACTGGGTGTTCCTTTTCTGCAAATTTAGTCCCTTAGGTTCAAAAAAGTGATAAACCTATACCTAAGAATACTCTTCTCAATTCCGTAGAAAAGACAGTGATCATTTCTCGTATTATTCCACACGGTCCGAGAAAGAGATAACCTACCACCAATGTGGATGCCCATTCACATATTCCTAACAAGATTGAATGGACAAATTTACTCGATAGTCAAGTTTATTTTGAGGAGTTAGACCTGTGCCTAAAGAAAATCCATAAGGGTGGGGAGTCTTATAAAGGGATAGCTTGTAAAAAGAGACCAAAATGAGGCTCAATTTGGCGTGAAAAATAGCTAAGACTCCCCTGAGCCTATGACAACTGCAGCATGAGTATCGAAAGATAATAAGTGGGTTCTAAACAAGGATACTCATGTGAGGAAAGTCCTATCCACGAAAGAACAATGGCATAAACGAGGTACTAATGGTTAAAAATACCATAGTTCATGGTCAAAGTGGTAATGCTAGGATTAAGATGGATTAGGTATGAATGCAAAATGCATGTGAATGACCAAAAAACCATTCTATATGAGCGAAAAAACAACTTTAAACAACCATAGACCTGTCACATTGAAGAAAAAGATATGGTATTAGTTTGATTTGTATATAAAAAATATGAACTATAGGAAAAAACCCACTTTTAAAATAATATTTCTATAAATAGTTCAAAATAGAAATCAAAACTCACCATTTGATTTTTACCCAAAATAGACAAGTTTTACCTCTACCTTTAATTTCTCGTTGTGTACAACTCAGTGGACAATTCTTGAAACCGCAAGTGCCAGGTAAAACTACACTCCATGCTCTTTCATTTGATCCAAGAAAATTTTAATTTTTGGCTAAATTTTCATGTTTTCCAACGTCCTAAAAGCAGGAACGTTGTGTATGCGGGTATGGTATATCAACAGTCATGTACACGTGTTCTATATGCGGGTTTCCCGAAGGCAAGTCACGTACAATATGCGACTTGTCCAAAGGACAGTCGCGTACATTGCGCGAGGAAGGAAAAAGCTATGTAGGGACAAAAAATAATTTTTTTATATGAATTTAATGGTTGATAAATGGCTTGTTATCAGATTGAAATATGGTGCTTCAGTGGAGGGAGAGGGAACATGAATACATGGACCAAGAATCTCTACAAGATGCCCTCACGGTAAATGCTTTGCGGCAAAGTGGGTTATTAAAATTATTCTGTACCTCACCTATGCAATCAAATGTTCGCCTACTAGAGTTTTTGATAAACTATTGGGATCATGATATTGGTATGTTTGACCTACAAGGTGAGTTTCTAGAGATTACTTCGGAAGATGTCTACTTTATCTTTGGTTTATCACAATGGGAGCTCCAATTAACTTGGAAGGCACCGGCAGAGGTGGTGACCTTCTAAGTGTACAAAAGTACATAGATATATACTACGATCCTGGTACTCAAAAGAAAGGTAGTTGCATCCCTTTTTTTCACATTCACAGCTTGCCATTACAGGTGTTGGTGAGTAATATAGTGAGGGCTGCAGGGTCATCATCACTTCACCTTGCAAATCGAAACCAAATGAGACTTGCAGTGGACTGTCTACAGGGAGCTCTATATGAATGGTGTTCGGGAGTAATCCCGATAATGAGGAAGAAGCTCTCTGACTGTAAAAGAGGCCGACAAATTTTTTTTGGTTATTCTAGCATATTGGTGGCCTTTTTCTTTGAGAGAGTTCCCGATGTGAGTCCTATAGTACCACTACCAGTTGGTTCTCCCCGTCGGCCTAGACTAACTAGGTGGGGAGAAATCTTCCTCTGCCAGGGAGGTGGTGGATCGGTTCAGAGTGTATACAACGACGACTTCTACTTTTGGTGGAAGTAACAGGTACCAGTACTGGAGTCGTTTCCATATGCTGGATTAGATTTTCGAGGTGATACCGACCTTGTCCTCCCTCCTGGAGGAGCATGGGGAGAGTCAGGTATTTTTGTTTTCAAGTTTTAAAATTTTTATGAATTTTAATTATAAATATATATACATATGTATAAGAGTTTTTAATTCTTTTAAAATGTTAAAATGTAGATATTGGACCAGTCCGCCCTGCTGGGTATCCACGCATGTATATGCGTCCCATAGTGGGAGAATACCAGGGTTTGATTAGGGTTCTTGAGGGAAAGCTGGCCAGGATTACCAAAAGATTACCTACATTATGCATTGAGCATATCCCTACCGCCATGCAGGAGCTAGTGGTTGGTATAACACCTATCTAGATACGCCTTATGAGGTGGGTAGCTAGAGAAGTACTTGTATATATTGATGTCATTGAGGGTGCTGCAGCCAAGAAGGCTAAAGAAGCCCAAGAGCAGGGTGATTAGGATGATCAGGGGGACCAGGGTGGTCCAGGTGACCAGGGTGGTCAAGCTTAGACCTAGGAACATTTTATGGACTTTGATCCATTTTTTGTATATTTTTTGTATATTATACAAATGACTGGATCTGAGGATCAGAAACTCGACCTATCTATATGGAAAGATATTCACTTATATATATATAATTTTGTCGGTTTTATTTGCATGTGTTTCGTAATGTGTCTGCTGTATGTTTTTATGCAAAATGTGTTAAGTGCCAATCCAAGATATAATTAGCATACGCATCAGTTAATGAATTTTGATTTCTTGGAATATGATTGAAAGTAATAAACTCAAAATTTCTTTCCAATAAGCTAACTTGCATAAAATGATGTAGTAAAATAGGGTTCTACAACTGATAAGTTCGATTGAGCTGGGAAACCACCAGTGGAGAGTCAAGTCGAACTTCCAGCTGAGTGCTACCATGTGACAAAGCATCCCATAGAAGCTCAATAACAACCCTATATTCGGCCACATTATTTGTAGCAGGACCTAAATAAGCGCTTCCAAAGGCAACTAGTTGTCCTAAGGGTGAGTAAATGACCCATGCGGCTGAAGCCAAATTACAAGTGTGGCGACTGGCACCATCTGCGAAACCTACGAACCACTCAGAAGACACTGTGTAACAACCAAAATATGGTATAAAACATAAACCGACGAACTATTGTACATAAAATACATACAATAAAAATACAGGAAAAGTGCTAAGCCTAAGCATAGTACTTTTTCAAGTAGAGCCCATTTCTAGGCTTAGGCATCTTATTCCCTTCAAAATCTGTCAACTCATATGCACCTATCTTCAACACCTTTGACACGACATAAGGCCCTAACCACATAGACCTGAATTTTCCTGCCGCTAGGGGTTCTTTGTCCTGATCCTAGAGCAAGACAAACTCCCCTTCAGAAAAAATCCGAGGCTTGACCGATTTATCGTATTGGTTTTTTACCCTATCTTTATGAGCCTCGTTTGTTGTCAGCGCATCTCTTCGCTGCTCATCTAGATGTTATAAATGTAATAAACGTTCTTCCAGCTCAGTTGTATCAGGTAACACGTGAATATCAATCTTTAAGGATGGAATTCCGCATTCGACCAGGGTGACTGCTTCCACTTCGTGAACAAGTTGGAAAGGAGAAAACCCTGTAGCAGTTTTCACATTGGTATGATATTCCCAAAGTGCAGGATACAGCATGATGTGTCAATTGGAACGTGATGCATTAATAGTACGTTTGAGAATAGTCTTCAAAGTTTTATTTACAGCCTCGACTTGACCGTTTTCTTGAGGATCAAACAAAGATGAATGCTCTTGTCTAAACCCTATCATAGTGGTCAATTCAGTCATCATACTATTTTGGAAGTGACTGCCATGGTCAGTGACAATCTCTTTAGGGATACCGAATCGTGCGATAATTTGGTTGAAAACAAAAAAAGTTGCAGTTTCCCCGTCAGCTTTATAGGTGGGCATTGCCTCTGCTCACTTCATGAAATAATCTACAGCGATAATGATATGTTTGTTCCCCCCAGCTGAGACTGGGTTTCACGTCACGTAATATATCCCCCACTTCTTAAAGGGGCCTACTGATATGACGGAAAATAACAGAGCAGGATGCGACCGCATTTTCCTAGTGTAAAGCTGACAAGGATGACAACGCTTCACGGCTTCCACACAATCTTTAAAAATTGTGGGCCAGAAATAACCGGCACATAAGATCTTTTGGGCCATTGCTAACCCAAATAAATGACCCCCACACGCTCCACTATGGGCATCATTTAGGATAGTCTCTGCTTCTTCGTTGGTAAGACATCGATGCAAAATGGAATCTACCCCCCTACGATATAAAGTATCTCCAATAGTGAGGTAGTTCTTTGCATGTGCGCGTAGTTTACGTCATTCTTCCCGCGAGAAGGATGCAGGGTACTTCAAAGTTTGGAGATAGACAAGTATATCTCCGTACCAAGGGTCAGAGGTGGAAATCAAAAAGATATGCTCATTTGGGAATGAGTCTTCTTCAATGGCTACATCTTCCTCTACCAGAAATTATGCAATGAGCTCAACAAAAACTAAGTATTTCTTGGATTTGGCAGATTGGAAATCTAAGTCAAACTCCTGAAGAATGACTATCCATTTATTGAATTTGCCTCCAAATATCCATCGGGACAAAACATATTGGAAAGGATTAACATCCGCCACTACCGTCGTGGTCCTCAGTAAGATGTAGTGACACAACCTTTGAACAAAATACACAGCTACCAAGGCCAACTTTTGACGTGGGAATACCTAAGTTAAGGACCGGCTAAAGCACGGCAGAGATAGTAGACAACATGCTCTTGGAGCTTATCATCCTCCTAGACTAGTACTACCCATATCGTCGACTCAGATGCAGCCAGATACAATATAAAATGACGAGAGTAATTTGGCGGGTGCAATAACAGTGCCAACAACAAAGCTTTCTTTAATGCCTCGAATGCAAATTGTGTGATTTCATCCCATACAAATGGGGTGTCCTATTTCAACAGGCGCATGAAACCTTTATTAATCTTGGAATAATTTACAATAAAACGTCGAAGGAAGTTGGACTTCCCTTGCAGGCTTTGAAGCTTCCTGATAGAACGAGGAGGAGGAAGATTTACGATGGCCTCAACTTTCAAAGGATCCACCTGAATGCCTTTGTTGGAAACAATGAATCTGAGTAGTCTCCCTGAATCGACACAGAAAATGCACTTGTGGGGATTCAAGCGAATTTTGTGGTATCTGCATCGTTCAAAAATCAAACGCAAGTGATATGGGTGATCAATCCTCTTACGAGAATGTGTTGGAAGATCATCAAGGTAGGGTTTGACAATGGATTTAATGTCATGAAAGGAAAAATTCATTGTCGGCTGAAAGTTTGCCCCTGCATTTTTCGATCCAAAGGGAATTTTCTTGTACGCGAAGGTACCCCAAGGACAAATAAATTTTTTTTTATGTTGGTCTTCCAGTTTAATTTGGATTTGATTATACCCAGAGAAACCATCCATAAATGAAAAGACTTCACTTCCCGCACAGGAATCAATAATTTGATCTATAAATGGCGTGGGGTAGTTGTCCTTGGGACAGGATTTGTTTAGATCTCGAAAGTTAGTACAAATGCGTATAGTTCCTTGCCTTTTGTCAACAAGAACAGGGTTGGATACCCATTCTGTCAAAGCTATGGGGTAAATGAAACTGGCTTTCAGCAATTTCTCAACTCCAGCCTTAACCGTTGTCGCTTTACACAGGTTGACATGTCTCAACTTTTGTCGAATGTAGCCACACCCTGGTCCATTAGTGCACACACCTAAGGTTGATGTTCAACCTACGGCTCCTCTTAATACTGAAGAGTCCCAGCGTAATCCCCTAGATATGGTTTTTTCGGTGAGATGTTCAGTTTTTACATAATTGATTAGTACTTTCTCATTCATGTACATGTTGATAATTCTTGAGATAATTGACATTTTTTTTTTTATTCGCAGAGAAGCATGGTAGAGAGGCTCTCTGCAAGGTGGAGGACATCAAAGGCACCTATACCCTCGACACCAAAGGCACCTATACCCCCAACGAATGCAGTGAGTCTTTGTTTTATTTTCAATTGAGTCATATTTTAAATTTTCAAACTTTGTTATTGATGGACAGTACTAGTTCAGTTACCTGATCAAGAAATATTGTCATTGATTTGCAGTCGCCAGAGATGCGTAGTGGCCGTAGACAGAGCCGAAATGCATTAGGGTCCGGGAAAAACAAGAGAAAGTTAGATTTTTGATGTGTTAGTCTAGGACAAATATGTATTTTTATGTACAATCCGGAGTTAGAGTATAGGGGCACGGTTTAGGATAGATGTAATTTTGTTTGCACATGTACATCAAATATGTTTTTGATACATGTACATTGACAGGCCATAGATAGGCCTTCTATTTTTGTATTATAACTTTCATGATATAAAAAACATTTCATATCAAGGCTCTTGAGATATTCATGGTTCAGTCTTTTAAGTGTGATTATACACGTGTGGCGAAGAATGTTTCTATGTGTAATGTTCCCAATTTTTTATAGATTTTACGATTGCATGGAGATATCAGTTATAAATTTGAGAACAATGCACAATTACAATATTATGTAATGACAAAAATGTACATTTAATTTTTTTTTACCACGATCCAATCGCATATACAATGTTATATTAACAATGTCAAATTGTATTCAAAAATATGGAACATAGGTCTAATACACATAAGCACCCAGCACAGCTAAGCATCTTATCCAACTTGGTGGAATACAAAATCACCTTACCCACATAACAACCTAACAAACGTTTAAAGGATGCACGAAGTTGACACACTTAAGTGATGCACCAGTGTGGTCTACATAAATAAAATTATTGTTTGGCATGATTTCTTTCATCTAACGAATACATGGGATACACATCAAACCTAAAAGTATCAAAGTATTATAAGGTTGATTCAAAATAATGGTTATGACTATATCCTGCACATTATGTATGTCCTTGTTGCATCTGCAACAATTTCCCAAAATTCAAAAAAATTCTGGGACCCTCCTTTTATTCGTTTTTGCTCAAGTTTTGGTTTTGCTTGATGTTTGAATAAAGATTAATTTTATGTGGGCAATGTTTTAATGTTTGAATTGATTTTTCCTCACCATCGGAATTGTTTTGGACTTTTGAGTCGGGAGTCTAGTCATCTGCGCATCCGCTGTTGCGGAAAAGAACCGGACATCAAGTCCGAAGTCAAGTGTATTTGGTCTCCGATGTATTTTTCTTTATCGGTGGTTGTTTTGAAATCCCATCGGAACCTTTGTCTATACGTCTTTCGGTGTTGTGAAAAGGGTTCTGCGAGGTTGTCCAAGAGTTGTTTTATCCTTTTCTGATCCCCACCATTTTGATTCACAGATCTTTGGTTCTTTTCAACTTTCGCCATTGCGTCTCTAGAAAGAACTATGCTTCTGATAGCCTGATTTTTCTTATCCGCTTGATCGATGTTTTTCGCTTGAGACATGTTTATTCTTACTCTGTTTTGCTGGTCTGCGAAAGTTGGTTTATTTTACAGGTTCGCCATTGCGGCTCTCTAACCATCTATTCACCCGAAGCCTTAGTCTCGCGAGCTCTGATGCGAGTGTTGTTTGTTTTCTTCGCCGATGCCATTGTGGGTTTCTTGGTTGCTTCATCATCCGCCGTTGCGAAGGCGATGTTGAGAAGATCTCCGACCCCTTAGTTTTTTTCCACCCAGTGATCTTATTTTTTCCCGCCGATTGCATGTTGACCACGACGTATATATAGTGGGGTTTGGGGTGTTTCATTATTCTATTGTTATTTTGGATTTTTCTTCGTGCTGTTGTTTTCGCTCGATCAGACCAAGGATTTTGTTGTCGGTACCTTCGCTCCTAGGTGGCTCTGCTGTGGAAGTTTACCGATTTTCCTCCACCAGTCACGTAGCATAGTGCCAGGTAGGCCCTCAGGCCCATTTTACCTTTTCGTTTGATTGGTCAAACTGTTTGTGTCGCATATGCGGTTAGTGGTTTCCTAGGTTTTTCCATCCCGACCTGTATATATATTCGAGTTAAAAAGTATGGCTTCCCGGTGGGGAATATTTGTATTGACTGATGATGACTCGCATGGATGTTGAGGGTTTGTAGACCGCACTCAATTGCTAGGGAAACCGGAGAATACGATCGTTATGCTATCCGCACCAGTTTCCCCCAGTCTGCGTGTGGCCATCCGGGGAGGGCATTTTCAAGGTTTTCTTCCGAGATGCCGAGGATTTGTTTCATTGTATCATCGCCCTCACTTTTATGAACCAGATTCGCAACGTTGAAGGTGTTAAACTCAAATCCTAGCCCGTAACCAGTTAGGTTAGAATGCATTACCTAGTCAGGTCGTGAGGCGAGTGTGTTTACAGCAAGTAGCTTCCTCTTATGGTTTATGAGTTAAGTGCGCTATCAGTGCAGTGTCCTCACTTGGGACTTGGCACCTCTTTCTTCCACGTAGCGTTTAAGTCGTAGTTCCGAGAGGGGGTTTTGAGACTGTGTTCTCGTTGACTAGAGGAGGAGGATTTTCGTCATTTTAGAATACCCATGGTTTTCTAGGTTAAATCTGTAAATGTTGGTCGAGAGCTGGTTTTAGTCTTCTGGGCAGATTAATTTTATGTAGGAACATTTGTTTTTCAAGCATTGTGTGTTTATTTTTCATAGCTGCACTCATGTTTAGCATAGAAGAGGTAAAATGCTTATACAACTTGTATCCATTTTGAATGTTATCTGGAAATGACCCAATAGGACCTAAAGGCAATTTTTGTATATGAAAGGGAAATTCCTCAGATTCCAAGATGTCTAAACGTCAAAAGAAGAAGGCTCCCATCGTAGAAGAGCAACCCGAAGTTGAAATCGTTACCAAATTTGAATACACCTACGAGGACACCAAATGCGTAGTTGGTGTGGAACCCGGATATCAATGGGGAGGAATTTATAGATTAATAACGCATCGAGAAGTACCTGACATAGGTTTTGAAGAAGAAACCATCTATGCCAATATAGAGAGATCTTCATTGATGAAAATTACTACTGGACTCGAGATTTTTCCATGCTCAGAGGTGATTGGGTGGATTCTGCCCAGGGCATATGTAACCACCATGATTTTGGAAAATGTTGATAAACAGGGTTATGCTGCTTATAGCCCTAGGTATGTAGCACTGGACTACCACTTACCAGAAGCACAAGTATACTTGACTGAAGACTGGCTAAAGGCAATTAAGATGGACATAGTCGAGACATTAAAGAGAATGTTCATGCCTGGAAAGAACTTTATAACTAGGCCGACTGAGGAATATGACACTGCAAATCTAAGAACTCCTTACAGGTTCATTGCCCTGATGCTGAACAGGATTTTTGGGAAAGCCCACAGTAAAAGCTTCAAATTGGAGTGGGTTCCTATCATTTTCTATGTTGCAACACAGGGGACAGTGTTCAACTGTGCAAACATTCTGTCCAACAGCCTTTCATCCTGCATTGCATCAGCGTTAGGAGGGGTGTCCCAGAAGAGATCAGAGTTCTACATGAGCTCTATATTGATTGATTGCATACTGTGCAACCAACCCTTCCTCGATCTGAGGTGTATCTGGGACTAGGAAATAACACCATTCTACTCAGCATACAAGCCACTGTGGGCACACAAATACCACAGTCACTATAGGGAAGTGTGCGAGCACTTCATCATGCCATTATCTACATTGATCTTCTTAAAGGAGTGTAACTGTATGTCAGAGGAAGCATTGCAGGTGATTGAGAAATAAGTAGACTACTATCTGACAGAGGATGGATTATATTTCAGAATGTTTGGATGCTCCATAGCACTTTCACTACTGCCTAAGTATGCCACTGACTATGTAGTCTAGAAAGAGGCAGTTAGACAAGTCTTTTTAGATGGCATAGGGAGCTTTCTGTTTGAACACAAGAAAGCAGATTTCCCTCCTTTGCCATTTAGGTTGGGAAGCTACAAGTTTACTAGGGTGAAGAAAGCTAACGAATTCGTGGAAGAATTGGGGAAATTCCATTTTGGGGAAATGTGTTTCCACGGGAATGATTCCCGAAATAAAGTGGCAGAGCATTGCAGAGAGGCAAATGTACATTTTCAATACACAAACCACTGGGATAGAGAGGAATCCATTTTCCACAGTGCACAAAATATAACAGCCTTAAGAAGAAGTTTTAAGAAGAAAACCACCACCAAAGGCGGAAAAGGACAGGATGAGCAAGAAAAGGCAGAGGAGGAAGAAACTAGAAAAAGAAATGAAGATGCTAGTAGACTAGCACAAGAGGCCGAAAGCTGGCTCAAAGGTGAGGAGGATGAAAAAAGAAGAGATGAACAAGAAGCAGCGAGAAAGGCAAGAGAATCTTCCCAGAGTGAATAGGAGGAAAAGAAAAGAAAGATGGATGAGGAACTCAAGAAACAAGAAGCAGAAAGGCTAAAGCTGATAGGGACAGTGACAGAGCAATCATCTTTCGATCCTGTAGACAGTTAGGCTCAGGACTTGGGGAACGCTGATATTCAAGATCCTGAGGCAGCTGCTGGCAGCACAACAGGACAGGCTATGGTCCCCACTCTTAGGCTAATCCCTTTTGAGCAGAAGAAGGGGGAGGAGGTTCCAGATTTCAGCACTATCTTTTATGATAGGGAAAAGAAAATAATAGTGAAGAGGACCGAGAGAAAGGTCGAGACTAGGGGGCACTTTGGTAAAATGATAAATGATACAACTGTAGTATATGGGATAGACAAGGACCCTAGGTTCACTATCAGAGCGAGGGGTGCATTGATCCATGCTTCCGAGGACAATGTAGATCGAATCATGACTGATCTTGAACAGTCAAATAATTCCTCTTCTCAGCTGAAAGATACCCTAAGAAAAGAGAGAGAGGAAACTAATAGGTTGAAAAGAAAGTTTGAAGACATACAATGGGAAATAAAGTCTTCAAAAGTTGAGCTCCAACTCCTCCAGATAGAGAAGAGATCTATGGAGGCATCCCAAGGAAGTCTGGAGAAAGTACAGGAGGAATGTCAAGAGTTAAGAACGGACAAGGAGTAGCTGCTAGGTAAGATAGGGGAATTGGAGCTATAGAAGGCTATGTTGGAGGAATCTGAATGGCAATCTTAGGGGCAGACTGCAGAGCTGAGAGAACAGGTTGGCTCATTGACAGAAGCTCTAGAAGAGGCCAAGGAACAATAGGTCAGTCTTTAGCCTTCCATGGAGCACGTTCTAGCACAGAGAAGCAAGATGCACCATCTACAAATGGCCATAGAGGAAGAAAGGTGCAGGGTTTTGCAGGTAGACAACCGGTTGGAAGAGATTTTGGAAACCTCTTCATATTTTGTATATAGATCGCAAGACATCTTAGAGGTCCTGACAGGAAGGATGGTGAGATTAGAAATGAATGAAGAAACCCCTGTAGATATACCATAGAAAGATCAACAAGCCCTAAGGCAAGACTATGATTTATTGGAGTTTTCCATAAACATGGTCGAGGAATTCAAGAAGGCTGTCAAGAAGACAAAGGGGGCTTGTGCAGAATTCTTCAGGAGACTCTTGATCACTTATAATTGCTACCAGGTTGAGGCTGAACAGAAGATGGATACTTTTCCAAACCACAGCCTCTTTTTGGAGATTTTGCAAAGAAGATATCAGGAATATGAACAAAGTATATAGCACATTAAAGCTTTAGATGAGCAGACCCTGAAGAATGAAGTATATCATTCTACAGTTAGTGTGCAGCTATTAGAAGACCAACTTCGCCTGAGCACAGCCAGAATAGAAGTCATAATAAATCGAGCTGCTAAATTCGAAATAAATATCCGTTTCCTAGAACATTCTGAATTTGAAAGCATTGCCTCAGAGGCTTCAGCATGGAAGAAATTTTTGAATAGTCAAGTGGGACCCTCCTCATGATAATTTTACTCGTTTTATTGTAATATATTGTAAATTTTATAAACACTTAATGAAAGAAAAATGTGGGAGGTGAAGAGTTGGGGAGACCCAAGAGTCATTTCGTGGGCAGCCCAACAGTTTTGTTCTTTTGTATAAATATAGAGAATCTAGACAAGAAGATGGACTTTTTCCCAGTTAGATTGGTGAAGACATATTGTAAGAAGAACTATTTCCTTTTGCAATAGATAATTACAATTTTCCTGTTGGAGAAAGCTTGGTGGAATGTTCAAATGTTATGCTATGTATTTGTTGAAGAGGAACTATTTCATTTTCATCTTTGTATCCATTAACTATGAGATCGTTCCAACTCTTTGAACCTATGTTCTTGTATGAATGATCTCTGGTTTATTTTATGAAAATTCCCACTATGAGTAATGGATGTTGTTCATAAACAATTGGCTATCTGGTTGTTCTAATATCTTTAAATGTTCATGTGTTTTGAAGGAAGTATCAACTATCTGTGATTTTTCATAATGCATGCACAAAAAAATACATTACTCATTAATAAGTAATAATCTTGCTCCCTAGGGATAGGTTAGGTAGTTAGTTTTAATTTCTTGCTGTGTGTGTCATTTAGATGCAAGAGAGTCTAAGACAAGAGGTAAGAACCTGCACATCACATTGTGACCACTCCTTGTATTCTTAATCAATCTGCATTTTAGCTAGGCACTCGCACGTCATACGTAAATATAAAATAAAAATGTATACACTGTGGACTGGGCCGCAACCGGTAAAACCTTTTATTTGTGTCACTTGACCTACAGTAGACGGACCACAAACCGGACAGATTCCCTACACCAAACAGTCACGGGCTAGTTGGGAACGTTGACTGGGGAGAATCCCTTACTGTTGTTGCCTACGAATTTCCAAGCCTCAACAATTTTTGGTGCTAGAAGCAGGGCCGCCAGTGCATGGTTGGATGAGGAAACCCGTTTTCTCGAGATTATTCCATCGGTTACAGTTCAGAAAGCAGTTTGTTTCCCAATCCAATTCCTGAACAGAAGGGTAAAGAGAATTTGTATTCTGTGAACAACAAAGTAGTTAATGATCTAAGAAGACACACTAGGGCATATGTGAAGAATATTAGAGGATTACCAGTTATCCTTGACTTTCCCAGAATAGAATATAAAAGGAGAGACCGTCCTATATTGGAAGATTCAGTGTTGGTTGGAGACTTGGAAGAGTTAGTAGAAGGAGCTTTACAGGAGTTTGTTCAACCTTTGAATCAAGTGGAACCAAATACACCTTACTGTTCACCTATTCATACTCATGTTCATTCACCACCTCACTCTCCACCTAGACTCAAGGTAGGCGTAAACGTAAATCAACCACCCAACCCACCAAATCCACCACCGGCTTGGAAAGCTAGATCACCCTTGAACTTAACACCTCCGTTGCACGACTTACCTCAAGCCTTTGAGAAGATGCTTCCCAAGTTTGATCCAAATGAGAAGATGCTAGTAGATGACCATTTACAAAGTTTTTATTTGGCCGTAGAAGGATTAAGGGCTAGGGAGCATGAAGATGTGGTTTGTAGACTTTTTCCACACACCCTAAAAGGAGCAGCAGCATCATGGTATTTTGGTTTTCCTGCAAACTCTATCCCAGATTGGGATACCTTTGAAAGGATTTTCAGAAACAAGTATGCAGCCCAAAAGACGCATGCAGCACTAATGAAAGGTTTGGGCGCTTTAAAAAAAGAAAGGAATGAGAAGGTACACAATTTCACTCAAATATTTTTTGCTTACCTCAAGAACTTCTCTGCAACTGATAAGCCTTCTAATAAAATTCTGATTGAGTATTATACCTCAGCTTTAGGTCTGGATTTGGCTATGTTCGCAAAAGCTCAAGTTAAGCCTACATTGGCTGAGACTTATGAAGAAGCAGAAAGAGTAGAGGCTGAAAAGGAAAGTATAGAAGATTATCCCGAGCAATCTGGAGAAAAAACGTCCAGGAAAAGAACCTTATTGCTATCTAAACCTAAAGAGGAGCAATCACATGATTTTGAGGGGATGTTAAAGATGATGCAAAAGATTTCCAACAGAATAATAGACTTGGAGGAGGAAAAATAATCTCATAAAGCTTATAAGCCTTATTTAAAAAAAAAGGGAAGATAACAACCAATGCAAGACACCTCCACACGGTTCAGCATCAATGAATCTAACAGAGGTAGGGAAGGATAATTTCTGCACTTTTCACCAACAACCCCATTCTGAAAAGAATTGTCCTCAATGGTTAAATTCAGAGACATTGGTAATGAATCAGCTCTTGGACTCTAAATTGACTGAGGACAGTGATGAAGAGGAAAAAGGTAATAAGACCGTAGAAAAACAAGAAAATGATACCACGTTTTTATGGGATTGTGTCTCGCTGTTTGACACAGAGAAAAGTACTCTTAAACCTGAGAATATACCAATGACAACAAAAGACATGAATTTGGTAAATAAAGACAATGAAATAATCCCAAAAATTAAGAAGTTGCAAGAGAATATCAGGAAATAGCCAAAGAACAATGTTGAAGGCAAAGTACTTGAAATTACCATTATCAGCCAAGATACGGAGAAAATCAACAAGACTGATAAACCTATGGAAGAACTAGTAGGCATTAACAAAGAAAATACTGAAAAAGCCTGAAGAGCCAGAGGAAGAGATACCCACTAAAAACCAACCTGTGGAGGGAGATGTCGAATCAATTGGGGAAGAGAAAGATAGAACCCCACCTTTTCTTTTAACTCTGGAAATGCTGAACCATAAGGTGCATAATTGTTTGGTAGATTATGGATCATTGGTGAATGTTATGCCACTCGCAATTTGTAAAAAAAATTAATGGGAAGCCAAAACCTACTGCGTGGGAAGTCACTCAACTAGACAGAACTAGTGTCAAAGTGGTGGGGGGAATGGAGAATGTTCTCATTCATTTATCTGCAAATAACAAGATATGTCAATTTATCGATATCGTGGTGGCTGATATACCGGATGGATATGGAATTATTCTTAACCGAGACTGGTCCACAAGGTTAAAGGGGTATTTTGCTTCAGATTGGTCACATTTGTGGTTGCCTCATAAAGGGGTCCCAAATCGGATCAAAATTTTAAGAGAACCTTACATGAAACACACTATCACTAAGTTGGGAGAAGGAAATGAATCTGCTAATTCTGTTTTGGGGAATTATCTTACGGAGTTTGAACTAAGACACCATGCATCAGAAGAAGCCAGCAATATGACTGACACTCAGCTTGATCTCCTTCAATTTTCACAAGCTGATGGGAGTGATTGTAGATCGGTAGACATGGTTTCGGTTTCAAAAATAGCAGAGTTAGATCACGGTTAGATATCTCATGTCTGCCATACAACCTAGCCCCTTGACTCATAAGTTGATAGATTTTTAGGGGTGGGCACAATTTTATTTTTCTTTTGATTTGATGACCTTGTACATAAATAATTTGATGCAGTTTTATATTGATTTACTCCTTTTATTTTTGGTTATTTTGGTTTGTTTTTTGAATAAAAGAGGCAAAATTTTGGTTGCATGGAAAGCATCAGGGTTCTCGATTAACTGCAATCTTAGGGATAAGACTGTGCATTTATTTTTGATAGAATTTCTTCTAGTAAGTAGTTTTCCTAAATGGCTATGCACTCATTGAAGTCCTGCTTAACCCCTGAAAATAACCCAGAATTTAGAGGTCTAGAATACTATTTCGAGGCTCCATCCATTTCATCTCTAAGATGTCTTAGGGAGTGATAGCAAAAGACCCACGGAAAGGAAGCAAGGTAAACAGTCTATTATATAAATGATCTCATGCCATGTTTTCAAAATCCTAAAGGCTGTTAAGAGTCAAAACTCCTAAAAGAAGCAATACATATCAAAGCAAAGTATCAGAAACATGAATATCAATCTGCTAAAAGTTATTCTCCATCCGTGAGCTGAAAATACATCTCTCACACAAAAGGACAATATGGATAGAAGAGCCTGAATAAAAAATTCAGAAAGAAAAGCAGATGGAGGACTCAAAAGAACAAAAGTTCAAAAAAGGGCACAAAAGTGCAAGTGGCATGGGAATGAGGAACAAATGAATAGTTTTGTTTACCATATGTTATGATCCTATGGTGTCCAAGCTAGAAACTACCCAAAGACGGAGGTAAAATAAAACTCACCCACTAAGCCTTAAAAGAGTTATCTGGACTTTCAAATTTTTTTTGGGTTTTCCCATTTCCAAAGAATGGACTGTCATCAATGATGTAAATGCATGTGTTTTCCATCTTAGGAATACAAGCATCTGGAAGTATTCAACTCATGAGCTTAATGATTAAATAGTATTTTACTGGGAGGAAGTTGATTCAGAAATCTAGGGTTCACCAGGTAGTCGCCAATTGTTGCAGCTGCAACAATTTCCCATAATTCAAAAAAATTATGGCACCCTCCTTTTATTCGTTTTTGCTCAGTTTTTAGTTTTTCTTGATGTTTGAATAAATATTAATTTTATGCGGGAAATGTTTTAATGTTTGAATTGATTTTTTCTCGCCATCAGAAGTGTTTTGGAATTTTGAGTCGGGAGTCTAGTCGTCTGCGCGTCTGCCATTGCGAAAAATAACCAGACATCAAGTCCGAAGTCAAGTGTATTTGGTCTTCGATGTATTTTTCTTTATCGGCGGTTGTTTTGAAATCCTTTCGAAACCTTCCTTTGTCTATACGTCTTCCGCTGTTGCGGAAATGGTTCTACGAGGTTGTCCAAGAGTTGTTTTATCCTTTTCCGATCCCCGCTGTTCTGATTCGCAGATATTTGGTCCTTTTCAACTTTCGTCGTTATGGCTCTAGAAAGAACAATGCTTCAGATAGCCTGATTTTTATTATCCGCTTGATCAATGTTTTTCTCTTGAGACATGTTTATTCTTACTCCGTTTTGCTGGTCTGCAGAACTTGGTTTCTTTTATGGGTTCGCCATTGCAGCTCTCTAACCAGCTATTCACCCGAAGCCTTAGTCTCGCGAACTCCAATGCAAGTGTTGTTTGTTTTCTCCGTCGATGCCATTGCGGGTTTCCTGGTTGCTTCATCATCCGCCGTTGCAGAGGCGATGTTGAGAAGATTGTCGACCCCTTAGTTTTTTTCCGCCCAATGATCTTATGTTTTCCCACCGATTGCATGTTGACCGCGACGTATATATAGTGGGGTTTGGGGTGTTTCATTATTCTATTGTTATTTTGGATTTTTCTCCGTGCTGTCGTTTTCGCTCGAGCATACCAATGCTTTCGTTGTCGATACCTTCGCTCCTAGGTGGCTCCGCCATGGAAGTTTATCGATTTTTCTCCACCAGTCGCGCAGCACAGTGCCAGGTAGGCCCTCATGCTCATTTTACCTTTTCGTTTTATTGGTCAAACTGTTTTTGTCGTGTATGCAGTTAGTGGTTTCCTAGGTTTTCCCATCCCGGCCTCTATATATATTCGAGTTAAATAGTATGGTTGCCTGGTGGGGAATCTTTGTATTGACTGATGATGACTCGTCTGACCGTTGAGGGTTTGCAGATCACACTCAATTGCTGGGGAAACCGGTGCATACATTCGTTACACTGTCCGCACCAGTTTCTCCCAGTCTGCGTGTGGCCGTCCAGGGAGGGCGTTTTCAAGGTTTTCTTTAGAGATGCCAAGGTTTTGTTTCATTGTATCATCGCACTCACTTTTATGAACCAGAGTCGCAATGTTGAAGGTGTTAAACTCAAATTCGAACCCCGAACCAGTTAGGTTAGAATGCATTACCTAGTCAGGCCGTGAGGCGAGTGTGTTTATAGCAAGTATCTTCCTCTTATGGTTTATGAGTTAAGTGCGCTATCAGTGTAGTGTCCTCACTTGGGACTTGGCACCTCTTTCTTCTATGTAGCATTTAAGTCGTAGCACCGAGAGGGGGTTTTGAGACTGTGTTCTCATTGACGAGAGGAGGAGGATTTTCGTCATTTTAGAATACCCATGCTTTTCTAGGTTAAATCTGCAAATGTTGGTCGAGAGCTGGTTTTAGTCTTTTGGGCAGATTAATTTTATGCGAGAACATTTTTTTTTCAAGCATTGTGTGTTTATTTTTCATAGTTGCACTCATGTTTAGCATAGACGAGGTAAAATGCTTATACAGTTTGTATCCATTTTGAATGTTATATGGAAATGACCCAACAAGACTTAAAGGCAATTTTTGTATATGACATGGAAATTCCTCAAAATCCAAGATGTCTAAACGTCAGAAGAAGAAGGTTCCCGTAGTAGAAGAGAAACCCGAAGTTGAAATCGTTACCAGAGTCGAATACACCTACGAGGAAACCAAATGCGTAGGTGGTGTCGAACCCGAATATCAATGGGGGGGAATTTACAGATTAATAATGCGCCAAGAAGTACCTAACATAGGTTTTGAAGAAGAAACCATCTATGCCAATATAGAGATATTTTCATTAATGAAAATTGTTACTAGACTTGAGCTTTTTCCATGCTTAGAGGTGATTGGGTGGATTCTTACCAGGGCAGATGTAACCACCATGATTTTGGAAAATGTTGATAAACAAGGTTATGCTGCTTATAGCCCTGGGTATGTAGCACTGGCCTACCACTTACCAGAAGCACAAGTATACCTAACTGAATACTGGATGAAGGCAATTAAGATGGGCCTAGTAGAGACATTAAAGAGAATGCTCATGCCTAGAAAGAACTTTAGAACTAGGTCGACTGGGGAATATGACACTGCAAATCTAAGAACCCCTTACAGGTTCATTGCCCTGATGCTGAACAGGATTTTTGGGAGAGCCCACGATAAAATCTTCAAATTGGAGTGGGTGCCTATCATTTTCTATGTTGCAACATAGGGGACAGTGTTCAAGTGTGAAAACATTATGTCCAACAGCCTTTCAGCCTGCATTGCATCAGCATTAGGAGGGGTGTCCCAGAAGAGATTAGAGTTCTACATGAGCTCTATATTGATTGATTGCATACTGTGCAACCAACCCTTCCCCGATCTGAGGTGTATCTAGGACCGAGAAAGAACACCAGTATACTCAGCATACAAGCCACTGTGGGCACACAAATACCACAGTCACTATAGGGAAGTGTGCGAGCACTTCATCATGCCACTATATACATTGATATTCTTAAAGGAGTGCAATTGTATGTCAGAGGAAGCATTGCAGGTGATTGAGGAATACACAGACTACTATCTGACAGAGGATGGATTATATTTCAGAATGTTTGGATGCTCCAGAGCACCCTCACTACTGCCTAAGTATGCCACTGACTATGTAGTCCAAAAAGAGGCAGTTAGACAAGTATTTTTAGATGGCATAGGAAGCTTTCTGTTTGAACACAAGAAAGAAGCTTTCCCTCCTTTGCCATTCAGGTTGGGAAGCTACAAGTTTACTAGGGTAAAGAAAGCTGACGAATTCATGGAAGAATTGGGGAAATTCCATTTTGGGGAAATGCATTTCCACAGGAATGATTCCTGAAATAAAGTGGCAGAGCATTGCAGAGAGGCGAATGTACATTTTGAATACACAAGCCACTAGGATAGAGAGAAATCCATTTTCCACATTGCACAAAATATAACAGCCTTAAGAAGAAGGTTTAAGAAGAAAACCACCACCAAAGGCGGAAAATTATAGGATGAGCAAGAAAAGGCAAAGGAGGAAGAAACTAGAAAAAGAAATGAAGATGCTAGTAGACTAGCACAAGAGGCCGAAAGCTAGCTCAAAGGTGAGGAGGAAGAAAAAAGAAGAGTTGAACAAGAAGCAGCTAGAAAGGAAGGAGAAGCTGCCCGGAGTGAAGAGGAGGAAAATAAAAGAAAGATGGATGAGGAACTCAAGAAACAGGAAGCAAAAAGGCTAAAGCTGACAGGGACAGTGACAGAGCAACCAGCTTCCGATCCTGTAGATAGTCAGGCTCAGGATTTGGGGAACCTTGATATTCAATATCCTGAGGCAGCTGCTGGAAGCACAACAGGACAGGCTATGGTCCCCACCCTTAGGATAATCCCTTTTGAGCAGAAGAAGGGGGAGGAGGTCCCAGATTTTAGCACTATATTTTATGATAGGGAAAAGAAAAGAATAGTGAAGAGGACCGAGAGAAAGGTCAAGACTGGGGGGCACTCCGGTAAAATGATAAATGATACAAGTGTAGTATATGGGACAGACAAGGACCCCAGGTTCACTATCAGAGCGGGGGCTGCATTGATCCATGCTTCCAAGGACATTGTAGATCAAATCATGACTGATCTCGAACAGTCAAAGAAGTCCTCTTCCCAGCTGAAAGATACCCTAAGAAAAGAGAGAGAGGAAAATAATAGGTTGAAAAGAAAGTTTGAAGACATACAACAGGAAATCAAGTCTTCAAAATCTGAGCTCCACCTCCTCCAAATAGAGAAGATATCTATGGAGGTAGCCCAAGGAAGTCTGGAGAAAGTACAGCAGGAATTTCAAGAGTTAAGAATGGACAAGGAGCAACTGCTAGGTTAGATAGGGGAATTGGAGCTACAGAAGGCTACGTTGGAGGAATCTGAACGACAATCTTATGGGAAGACTATAAAGCTGAGAGAACAAGTTGCCTCATTGACAGCAGCTCTAGAAGAGGCCAAGGAATAGTAGGTTAGTCTTCATCCTTTCAAGGAGCATGTTCTGGCACAGAGAAGCAAGATGCACCAGCTGCAAATGGCCATAGAGGAAGAAAAGTGCAGGGTTTTGCAGGTAGACAACCGGCTGGAAGATATTTTGGAAACCTATTCATATTTTGTATATAGATTGCAGGACATCTTAGAGGTCCTGACAGGAAGGATGGTGAGATTAGAAGCGAATGAAGAAACCCCTACAGATATACCATCGAAAGATCAACAATCCCTAAGGCAAGACTATGATTTACTGGAGTTTGCCATAAACACAGCCGAGGAATTCAAGAAGGCTGTCAAGAATACAAAGGGGGATTGTGCACAATTCTTTAGGAGACTCTTGATCACTTATAATCACTGCCAGGTTGAGGCTGAACAAAACATGGATACTTTTCCAAAGCACAGCCTATTTTTGGAGATTTTGCAAAGAAGATATCAGGAAGATGAACAAAGGATACAACACATTAAATATTTAGATGAGAATACCTTGAAGAATGAAGTAGATCATTATGCGGTTAGTGTGTAGCTGTTAGAAGACCAACTTCACCTGAGCACAGCCAAAATAGAAGTCATAAGAAATCAGGCTGCTAAATTCGAAATAAATATTCATTTCCTAGAACCTTCTGAATTCGAAAGCATTGCCTCAGAGGCTTCAGCATGGAAGAAACTTTTGAATATTCAAGCGGGACCCTCCTCATGAGCATTTTACTCATTTTATTGTAATATATTGTAAATTTTATAAACACTTAATGAAAGCAAAATTTGGGAGGTGAAGAGTTGGGGAGGCCCAAGAGTCATTTCGTGGGTAGCCCAATAGTTTTGTTCTTTTGTATAAATATAGAGAATCTAGACAAGAAGAGGGACTTTTCCCAGTTAGATTGGTGAAGACATATTGTAAGAAGAACTATTTCCTTTTGCAATAGATAATTACAATTTTCCTGTTGGAGAAAGCTTGGTGGAATGTTCAAATGTTATTCTATGGATTTGTTGAAGAGGAACTATTTCGTTTTCAACTTTGTATCCATTAAGTGTGAGATCGTTCCAACTCTTTGAACCTATGTTCTTGTATGAATGATCTCTGGTTTATTTTATGAAAATTCCCACTATGAGTAATGAATGTTGTTCATAAACAATTGGCTATCTGGTTGTTCTAATATCTTTAAATGTTCATGTGTTTTGAAGGAAGTATCAGCTATCTGTGATTTTTCATAATGCATGAACAAAAAAATACATTACTCATTAATAAGTAATAATCTTGCTCCCTAGGGATAGGTTAGGTAGTTAGTTTTAATTTCTTGTTGTGTGTGTGATTTAGATGCAAGAGAGTCTACGACGAGAGGTAAGAACATGCGCATCACATTGTGACCACTCCTTGTATTCTTAATCAATTTGCATTTTAGCTAGGCACTCGCACATCATACTTAAAACTAAAATACAAAAATACACACGGTGGACCGAGCCGCAACGGGTAAAACCTTTTATTTTTGTCACTTGACCTACGGTAGCCGAACTGCAAACCGGATGGATTCCCTACACCAAACAGTCATGGGCTAGTTGGGAATGTTGACTAGGGAGAATCCTTTGTTGTTGTTGCCTGGGAATTTCCAGGCCTCAACAATCCTGCACATTATTTTATCATTTTATTAATGTACATGGCATTTGATGAATGGCCTCGAGTAATAACTTTGAAAAAGAGATGAAATTTATGTGTGATTTAATTATATTTTAAATTGATTAGAGAAGTACTATTCTTAATCTTGTTTTATAAATTCATGTTTATGGAGTATTATTCGAAGCATTCGTAGCGTGAAGATATATATATTTTGTAATAATGGCGTAATAGAATGGCCACTTGTTTCTAAACATAAACATGTTGCATTACATGGTTACTGACGTAATGGCATTGTCTCGTCCTGCATTTCATCGTACAAATGCTCACATCTCTTGGATGAGGGGAAGATCTACAATCGCCTTCAAGCTGACCTTTATGTGCAAAAATTTCACATTCACTTACTAAGAAAAACCCTACTTTCCAAAATTCACAAAAAAAAATGATCCCTTGTCCATGGACCCAGAGTAGAGGGCCACTCTAGCACTATATTGATGTACTGAATCCAACAGAGCCGACAGATCATTGATCTGAGAAATGGTCATCAATCTATGGAACATTGAATCCCACCTCCGACAAGCTTTTAGGGACACCCGTTGAATCCCTAACTGGGGCATAGAGTGGAAACCGTGCATCAAAAATGGCTTTCAGTGGGTCGTGTAAGCATGTTTAGGTAGGTTCCATGTGGGAACTCTAGCCACACATTGACGGTCAAGAAATTTGCAAAGCCGACCCATATGTGCAGAAATTGGACATTCACTTACTGAGCAAAACCCTAGTTTCCAAAATTGACCGAAAAAATGATCCCTTATCCATGGACCCAGATTAGAGGGCCACCCTAGCACTATCCTGATGTACTGAATCCAATGGAGCTGACGGTTTGTCGATCCGAGCAAAAGTCATGATTCTATGGCACGTTGAATCCCACCTCCTACAGGCTTTCAAGGACACCTGTTGAATCCCTACCCGAGGCATAGAATGGAAACCGTGCATCAAAAAGGGCTTTTGGTGGGTCGTGCAAGCATTTTTAGGCATGTGTTATGTGGGAATGCTAGCCACACCTTCACGGTCGAGCAATATGTGAATTTGACCCCCATGTGCAAAAATTTCACAATCACTTACTGAGCAAAACCCTAGTTTCCAAAATTGACCAAAAAAATGGTCTCTTCTCCATGGAACAAGATTAGAGGGCCACCTTAGCACCATCTCAATTTCCTTAATCCAACGGAGCTGACGGTTTGTCAATCCGAGAAACGGTCATGATTCTATGGCACGTTGAATCCCACCTCCTACAGGCTTTCAGGGACACCTATTGAATCCCTACCCAAGGCATAGAATGGAATCGTGCATGAAAAAGGGATTCCGGTGGTTCGTGCAAGCATGTTTAGGCATGTGTTATGTGGGAACACTAGTCACACCTTCATGGCTGAGCAATATGAGAATTCGACCCCCATGTGCAAATATTTCACATTCACTTACTGAGAAAAACCATAGTTTCCAAAATTGACCAAAAAAATGGTCTCTTGTCCATGGAACCAGATTAGAGGGCCACCCTAGCACTATCCTGATGTCCTAAATCCAACGGAGCTAATGGTTCGTTGATCCGGCCAATTATCATGATTCTATGGCACGTTGAATCCCACCTCCTACAGGCTTTCAGGGACACCTGTTGAATCCCTACCCAGGGCATAGAATGAAAACCGTGCATGAAAAAACTATTATATTTAAAGGTTTCAATGATCTCACTACATGCACACTAAATTCAAAGTTCTTGCTCGTGTAATTTAATAAATATAAGTGCAATACAATGTATTTCAAGGTTTCAATGAACTCACTACTTGCACACCAATTGGATATATCTAATTAAAAATTGTGAGTTTGGATTCATTAAATTACAAGTTAAGTCAATGCTCAAGTGTAATTTAATAAAACTAAGTGTAATACATGCTTCACATTTCATCAAAAACCAACAACATTATTCAACAAACCTCATGCACCCAATGACTAATCACTCAAGATTAAAGGAACTAAATTAGAATCCAAATACCGAGAACCAACTTCTTGAATCAACATGATTTGAAGCATAAGCCCACCGGATTTGAAAAAGTTGAGTTGGACATTAGATTGATTCTGAATTGAGTTGTGATGGTAAGATAATATTAGGGTTAGGATTAGGGTTTCCTTGGTAGGGTTATGGTTATGGGTCATGCATGTTAAACAATAAACCCTAGTTAGGGATAAGGTTTTCTAAGTTTGGCCTTTGTTGGCATGAAATACATTGTCCAGCTTTGGCCTTCATTGGCATGACTGTATTGTCCCTTGCTAAGCAAAACCATAGCTTTAGAAACCACCATAGACGGAGGTCACTGGGAAATGGACAGGAGGGAGATGCCCCCCCTAGCTAAAATCCTATGTCACGAATCCAATGGAATCGACGGTTCGTCGATCGAAGGCCCGAGCATCGATCTATGGCGAGTTGTAGGTCACCTCCAGATACCGTTCAGGGACACCTAGTGGAATTATGCCCGATGCGCCAAAAAACCTCAGGGAGCCACAATTTTGAATTTTGTCAACTCCTGCTAGTGTGTTTGGGCATGGGAAATATGGAAACACCAACTGCATCCCCACCGTTCGTGGCTTTCTAGCTTTGGCCCACGTTGACGTGACTGCATTGTCCCCTACTGAGCGAAACCCTAGCTTCAGAAACCACCATAGACAGAGGTCACCAGGAAATGGACAGGAGTGAGAGCCCCCCCCCCTAGCTAAAATCCCATGTAACGATTCCAACGGAATCGAAATTTCGTCGATCGAAGGCCCGAGCATCGATCTATGGCGAGTTGCAGGTCACCTCTAGATACTGTTCAGGGACACTTGCTAGACTTGTGCCCGGTGCGCAAAAAACCTCACAGAGCCGCAATTTTGAATTCCGTCAACTCCTGCTAGCATGTTTTGGCATGGGAAATATGGCAACGCCAACTGCATCCCCACTACCCGTGGCTTTCTATGCATCGACTTAATGTTACTTTTGATTTGTCGAGCTGTCATTTCTAGTATGTTGTTTTGTTTCACGATTTTTATAATACATGATCAATGAGAAACATGAGTAAATGAGTTTATTTTTATCTTTTAATTGGAAATTAAACTCCTTAATAAAATCATATCTTTTAATTGAAAATTAAAATATCACAATTTCAACTACACCAATGACCCAACATGTCAACCTCCTAAAATTTTCTATTATGCATTACATGAAACATTAACCTTTCGAAAGCAAGAGAGGTTCCAAATTTTGTTTGTTTATTAAGTTTATCACTTAATATATTCACATGCATGATCTTGACCTACTTCACATGCATAATGTTAGCGCATGTTACTTTTGAATACTTCATATGCATAATGTTGAAGCATGTTACTTTTGAGTTGTTTGTTTCAATATTAGTAGGTTATTTTCTTCCACTTTTAATGTTCAAAAAAACATAATCAACTAAAAACAAAGTTAAATAAATCTCTTATTTTCTTTTACTATCTTTTAAGTAGAAATTAAAATTCTCAATAAAAAAAATGAGATGAAATTCCAACACTACTAGGAACTACCCCTTTGGCAATGGACATGCGGGTATAAGAGGTGAGTTGTCAAGAAGGAAATTATACAAGCCTTAAAACATAATTTTATTGTTCTGGCATCTTGTTTCCATCATCCTAGTTGTGTATATCGACTGAAAACATTGACAATATTACCTACTTGAAAAATTAGGGTTTTAGTATTGTAAGAGAGCCTACAAATAACTTTGATAGGTATGACCTACAGAGGTACATGTATGTATTCTAATGTTATGTATATCATGTGAATGAGATCTTGAAATGTTCATATGGTTTATATATATGGTTTATTGATCATATGTAAAATTTGGCATGTTCATTAACTTGACATACAAGAGAACTTTTGGCATATTTATAAACAACATTATTGAAAATTTCGCATATCAAGAACACAAAATTGACATATTCATAAGAAACATACATGGGAAAATTAAAATTAGGATACATACCTCATCATGCTAGATCCCACCTATTATCATACAACCAAGCCCTCCGGATCATCTCTTATAATGATGGTCTCCATTAGTCTCTCGTGTTCTATATCCGGTAAGAACTAGCGTACAAGAACACAAAATTGACATATTCACAAGAAACATACATGGGAAAATTAAAATTATGATACATACCTCATCATGCTAGATCCCACCTATTATCATACAACCAATCCCTATGGATCATCTCTTATAATGATGGTCTCCATTAGTCTCTTCTGCTCTGTATCCGATAAGAAGTAGTGTACCTTCGATGAATTTCAGCTAGGCATTGTTCGTACCTGGAGGTTTGTACCAATGATTAAGTTGGTAAAGTGATACACACTTGCACCTGGTTTGTAATCCCTGTAAACATATCCACCCTTCTTTCTTGCATTGTTGTCATGTATAAGGTATTCACCTTTAACAACCATAGACCCGATCGGGAAGTGGTTGTTTCCATCATCAATCATGGACATAATGAGGGTTTGCTTTCCCTCTATACAACATGCCAACCAGTAATCACCACCCCATTCACTATCTTTTGAGGAAACCACTATGTATATGTGTCCTACATAGTATGATTGTAGGTATATGATCAAATATTTTTCATGTGACACAAGGCCATTAATGTGAGTTTCAAGACTACGTAAATTTTACAAAAAAATGTTAAGGAAATGTATCATACGAGGTTGTACAAGGTCTGATACATGATAAAAATCTATAGAAATAGACAATTGGTCTTCTTCCAATGGAGTTAACTCAACAATTGCATGCTGATCAAGTGGAAGTGATATACGATCCCATCCATCAACCCAATCCAATGATTCACACACATCCCAGTCACCATCACAACAAGGCGGGCAAAACCAAGCAAGTTTTTTGGTCCAAATTTCAAATACTGGGTTATCAAAGCTTCAAGCCAAATGAAAGCCATGAGTCCTAGGAACAGTCTTGCATTCCCATGCATGTGAACAATCTATGTCTACCACCTCCCAAAAAAATCTCTCCGCGTGTCTCTTTCTTGTTGATTCTACTCGCATAGTTGATTCCTCTCCCATTACTGATGTGCACCACCTGATTATAGATTGAGCATTTCGAATAGTAGATATTGTAGATAATTTCAATTCCTCTCTTCGTAGGGCTGTTTTGACACATGCTCCAGCTCCATCATGCTCTCCTTTACCATGCCCAGTCTCAAAATAGTTCCACGTATGTGGAACTTTGTAGTTTTAATGCAATGAACACAACCATTGAAATATGCGTGCATTTTTTAACTGACCAACACATCCATCAGACCAAATCCATTGTCGATCCATCTATATGTTCCTACCCTTCAAATGATCACAGAACATGATGAAGCAATGATGTACATAGTGGAATTCATGCCACCTATCATCACTTATGTAGAAGTGATATTCCTTTAGAATTTCTCTTTGCTCTTCACTGCTATTTGGGCCATGCTTATATGTGATATGCACCATCAAGGAAACCTGATTAGAGTGATAATAATGACTTTGGATAATAATTCCATTCCAGCACAGTTGGAGCAAGTTCCATCCAAACATGATTTTGCATAGTAAGTTTGCCCCTCAGGCCTATTAAACATGATACTATGAATGAATTCTCTTAATGAGGTCAGTGGTATTGTTAAGGAGCAAT
>LPNX011196782.1:934700-940670 GCA_001517045.1 Pseudotsuga menziesii
AATAGAAAAAAATTATATATTTGGAAAGGTCATTCAATTTCCTACATTTCTTGTTTTTTACTAATCGCAAGATTCATTGTGTAAGTGTCTCAAAATATCCATGCAAGTTGATGGATGTCTGTTTTTTTCAGTTTTGTATTGCATCTAACACACCAAAAGAGACCCTCAACTTCTTACACACACCCATGCAAAAAATAAATTTTATGAGTTTGACCTAGTGAAGACTAATTTATTTAGGAGATAACACTTCCAAATCCATTGAATCACATGCACACATGTAGAGAGGGAGAAAAACTCAGGAATAAAATCAAAGGAAAGAAAAAGACTTTGGTTAAGACATTTTTCAATGTGAACAAGTAATAGAGTTTCATTTAGAAACACATCATAGAAAATATTTAATGTCTTATTTGTGGAATTTATAGATGTATATATGGTTTATGTTTGGCTAAATCCTAGTAACATATTTTATTTATTTTTGATTAATGTATATAAATGTTTTTCGCCCACATATATATATGATGAATCTAGCAGATTCAATCTGGGGTTGTTGTAAGTTGTAAAACCGAAAGTGTATTCTTGTAGGGATTAACTCATATGGTAACATACTCTTTAAAATTATTTACATGTTTGTTTATATTATCCAGTACCATAATGTGTATCTTATTTGTTTTATTGAAAACTGGCATAGAGTTAAGCCTCATCCTAGTAGCCTCATCCTAGTATATATTTCATTGATGTATATTTGTTTTATTCAATGTATATAGAGTCAATATGAATCCTATGAGAATAATTATTATAATATTGTAATATCAGCAAGGGTATGCACATAGGGATTAAGGATAACCCTTTCCCTATGGTTCCTTGTAGCAAAAGTGGAGTAAAAGAGAGAATTCTCTCGAGCGTTTTTAGATCCATGATAATAATTGTAAATTTATAACATTATTATATAATTGTAATATTTATCTATTTTTTAGTGTTTATATTTATTTAATAAATAAAACAAATAAATAAGCTTAAAGATTTAGGTTAAATAAACAAAAAAAAATGGAATAAACAAAATGAAATAATGTATTTATTTGGTTAACATAAAATCATGTTTCTCTCAAAGTTAGATTCCATAAGAATTCATAACCTCTTAATACTTGTAGAGATCACCCTAGAGTTAGACCAAACTTTTTAAGAGATAATTTCTTAGGGGCTCTATAAAATATGACTTCGAGGTTGTGTAAAATGTGAATCTTGTTTAAGTAAACTTGTCAATAAGGTCTCTTTAATCATCTATGTGGCTCCTGTGTAATTCTTCCTTTATCAAAATGAGGATTTCACATCCTAAGCCTCAAACAAATACATTTTAGGCTCTTAAGTCAATGCTCAATAGGATAAACCAGTTGGACCGGTACCATGGAAATGGACAAACTTGCCTCTTCCAATCTCCCTTATCTAGTGTATATTCATTACTTGCTTAACCATTTTTACATATGGCTTGTTTTCAATTTTGGGGCTAGTTTTCTTCATCGGAGTTAAAGTCTCTCAAAAAAATAATAAACAAATTTTTTCTTTCACTTTCTCTTCTTTTATCTTTTCTTGAGTTGGAGAAAGTAATTAAGATTATTTTTAATTTTAATTCACATTTCTTTCACATTTCTTTTAATTCATTTAAATTATTGTTTTTCTCAACTCACTTTTATTTCTCTTCTTAATTTGTGTTTACTCTTTTAAGTCATATCCCCTAATAAGCTAGGTCCCTTATGGTTGTCCCATAACAAGGAGGATATCAACAATATAAAAATAATATTAATTTAATCACATAAAATGCCTTCTGTCCATAATGCCTAGAGTTACAACTCTGTCATCAAACATAGTTTAAAATATAACCAGTGTAAATCCAAATTCTAGGCTCTGTTAAGCGCCGAGATGGATCAAATCTCTCAAGGTGCAAACCTCTTCTTAGATATCCATTGATTTGATTCAAACCAAAAGACAAATCTTTTTATTTAAGGTCCACATATAATATTTTTATTATTATTATTTAATATTATTTATGCCTAACATATAATATTTTTTATTATTTTTTATTTTGTTAGGAACGAACATTACAACATTTCCCCATACATGGTTTTAAAACCATATGCAAGGCCCTCCTACAACCATGGGTTGTTTAGGAGGCCTTGCACATGGTCTTAAAACCATTTGCAAGGTCCTCATAAACCATGTACAATAAAACCATGGGTTATTTAGGAAGCCTTGCACATGTGCAAGGCCCTCCTAAACCATGTACAATAAAACCATGGGTTGTTTAGAAGGCCTTGCAAATGGTTTTAAAACCATGTGCAAGGCCAACATTTTTTTGTGGATAATTCTTGTTATTTATTATTATTTTGTTAGTTAGGAACATTACAACATCTCCTCCATATTGTGTTTTTTTCTTGGCCGGCATATTTTTTTTACAGATAATTAAGTTTTTACTTTTTTATTGTTTTGTTAGGTAGGAAAATTACAACCCCATATTAGATTGTTTTTGTGGCTGACATTTATTTTGGCCTATAATTAGAAAATTAATTTTTTATTAATAAAAATAATGTTACGTAACATTACAAGGTTACTTAACATTACAACGTTACGTAACGTTACAAGATCTCCCCCATACTGGGCTGTAGAGCGCCTCTCGGTGCAACCAATTTAAAACATATTCAAGTTCTCTCACTTATTCAATTGGGATAAAGTTTTAGCAAATTACAGTACTTGTAGTTCCAACTCAAACTATAGTGCTTCTCGCAACGAACAAGAACGAAAGTTCTTTAGACAACGATGATAGTAGATCAATCTAGTAAACAAATCAAAACAAAATGGTGATGAATAATGACACTTCACGAATTGGTTTCATGTGCATTGGAATGGTAGTTTACTACTGTCTACCTCTGGAACAATGACATGCGTACAGTTCTCACCATACTTGACATGCTAACTACTACACGAGGACGCTCAACTCACAAGCCTTATAGTCGATACATGGTCCACCAAATGGTAACACACACGGCTAATCCAAACATGTCCACTGCACCAAACCCTATGTTCCATTGCCACATCATTGTTGCAACAAGGACTCGACCTAAGTCCATGCACTGTTAAGGCGTGTTGTTTAAGATTAACATTTGTTAGACAACCATGAATCTTTCATTTTTAGTCGGATTCTGGAGATAGTTTTTCATTTGGGAAAAGTTTAACGTTTCTCGACATAATTATCAATTTTCTTAATGTATTGCACACCTAAATGAACTAAAAAATTATGAATCTATTAAACTATGGAGGACAAGAATCTTCCATTTTTACTGAGATTCTGAAGATAGTTTTTCATTGGAAAAAGTTAACATTTGTCGACATAATTATCAATTTTCTTAATATATTGCACACCTAAATGAACTAAAAAAAATTATGACTCATAATATATGCACATTGGGTTCAATACACTAATTTCTCCCAACAGAACAGTATATAAAACGACGTGTGTTCCAATATTCCACAATGTATTTGCTCCCCAGTCTATGAGATTATCCATCTGCTCCTACGCCCATGCATACGCAGTTCCCAAAATACGTTGGGAGAACGCCGGTTTTTATACTCGACCTCTGCTTTTAGCAATCACTCCAAAATCAACGGCCTCTTGCTCCGGCACGGCACTTCTTCTCGAGCTCTAACTGCGTGCTAACTGCCACAAACGAACTCAAAGCTCCGGCTCGTTCCTTCAGTTTCCCAATCATTTATTTCTTTATTAAAATGAAAACCAGAAATCTCAAAGTCTGGTCGTTCATATATTCCTCGGCACTTTGGGCAGCACTGCTCTCAGTATTAATGTGTTTATTGACGTTGATTTTCCCATTGTTGGGCTGTAAATCATCTCGAATAAAGTTGAAAATCTGCGCTCCCTTGATACCATCGGTGACTACTTCGTGAGCCCTGAAAGAAATGTTGGGCATTGTGACGCACTTGATCTTCTCATAGCGCTTGAAGATTGGGTATCGTCTTGAAGATTGTTCTGATGTGCTCAGGTTTCTTGGAAATAGGAGATCCCCTGCCCAAAACGAGCTCCCATCTTCAACAACATGATAAATAGTTGCTCCGATGGAGATTCGGCCTCCAATAAAACGAGTCATCTGCAATAAACGAAACAGGCCAATTAATTTCGATACTTTCAATGAGCAACCAAGAGGAGAACGCCACTTGGCATCCATATGCTGACCAGAATGTATGGCCCAGAGAACGCCACTTGGAATACATTGGATGGCCAGATCGGAGGGATCAGAGAGCACCACTTGGCAATGGAAAATGTTGTACGCCACAGCTATGGAAAATGTTGTACGCCACACATAAAAGCCCTATGAATATTTTGCGAGAGATCTAGCTGAAACTTGAAAGCGTTCGTACCTTAATGCGAGAGATGTCATTTAACGCATAATCAAAATCTCAAAACTCTACTTTGTTCTTTTCAAAAAAAATTAGTTTTTGTCTTTTCAATAAATTTATATTCAAAGTTTTGTGCGCAAATTCTGCAATAAAGTTTTGTTGTGCCATAATATTCAAAATTGCAGATTCGATGCAGCGAATCTATATCCTACTATATTACATATATTAATTATTCTAGAAACTGAATACATTTTATCTCATCTCCCTCTTTCTGAAATTTAATTAATATGAATATATATTAAAAATTTTAAATTGTTTTTAATATAATTTAAGGCTTAGTCTAAATATTCTAAGTTTTTTATTTTTTTATAATATTTTAGTGTTTTTGTTTTATTTAGACTAGGTTAGAAATATGTTAGCTATATAAATTGCAATATTTAGGTGTTATAAAGGTATTTCAAGGTGTGAGATTATTTAAATATGTTGAATTTAATTATGAATTCAAAAACATAATTTGGATATTTTTTAATTTAAATTTTATCAAAAAAATTACTAGACTCTCATAAAATAAAATAAAATTAACAGAAAAATCCAAAACTAGAAAATAAATATACTCCTACCTCTAATATTAATAACATATTATATATTTATTAGTTATAAAAAAAATAAAAATAAAACAAATTAAATATATTAAAATTTAATCTTAAAATTAAATCAAAAAAATCTAAAATAAAGATAATTTATAAAAAAAATTATATATTAACAAATTAATTATAAATACAAAATTACGAAGAGAGAGTAAATATGAGGAACACGTTATATCAATTTTACAATGCTTACATGTAAATTAACTAACCATGGAGAACAAATGGAATATGACTTTATTCATTGTGATGATCTTTGAAAAATGACAATATTCATTTACTATATGGTTGACATGGTATGTTAATCTTAATTTTACCATGCTTACATGTAAATTAACTAACCATACTAAGAGAACAAATGGAATATGACTTTATTCATTGTCGTAATATTTGAAAATTGACACTTGTTATTTATTATGTTGTTGACATGTATATCGTTCACATGGTATGTTAATCTTTATTTTACAATGCTTACATGTAAATTAACTAGTTCCATACTAAGAAAACAAATGGAATATGACTTTATTCATTGTGGTAATATTTGAAAATTGACACTTGTTATTTATTATATTGTTGACATGGTATGTTAATCTTTATAGAATGTGGAGTATACTATTTTCCACACATGTATTATGGAGTAGGTATTCAAGTTCAACAATATCTTTCTTTCTACAAATATGAGTATCTTAATATATGCATCATGTATTTAGTATTAGTATATGTCATGCATTTTAAAGTATACTTTTAATATATCTCTAATATTTAGCAAGAAGTTATTGATTAAGAAGTTTTGTATCTCTATGTTATGATCATTTAAATTATGTGTGAAAGAATAAGAATTTAAAGTTAGTATATGAAAGATAGAGTCTAAAAAAAATGAAGTGAAAGCAATGAGAATAACCATTAAAGCTTGATTTCATCACTA
>LPNX011196782.1:940816-982068 GCA_001517045.1 Pseudotsuga menziesii
ATAACATAGAAAAAGAATAAACAGTAGTAACTTTTATGAAACTTTAATCACATTAATTAATAATTGTGTATTTTAATGTAAAATTATTTAATTAAAATTAGTAATCTATCCCAGTATCACCTTCTCACATCATGGGATCTAAGTGAAGTAATACAAAGTTTATAATATAACTTCATCTTTCGTGTACAACTTCATTTAGTATCACCTTAATCCAAACTTCATCACATATCATCTTAATTTAAACCACAAAACATGTTATTCTTAAACGTTGTATATCATATATTAATTAAAAATATATATATCCCTTAAAATGTGATTAAATATACATCAAATATTGAACAAACTTATCAATATTTCATCCCACATAAACAATAATTTCAAAAACTTTACAAAATCACTTCACTTAAAGTGTCTCCTCTACTACCAACTCTATGTACAAATAAGTACTAGCCTTACTTCAAACCGAGAAATAATAAAAAGCTATGTACAAATAAGTACTAGCCATACTTCAAATAGGGAAATAATAAGAACGACTCTAAATAATAAGAATCTTTGTACAAATAAGTACTAGCCATACTTCAAACCGGGAAATAAGGGATTGTACATGCATGTGTTTTGATAAAAGGTTATTTTGTTTAATGTTTGATTTTAATCAAAATGAAGCAACATTAAGTAATGAGAAATATATATTGTACTTTGTTTTATTTGCAAAATATAGTGATGAGAAGGATATATGGTAAGGCATTATTGATGATTAAAAAGAATAATTTCTTAAAATATTTTTATTGAGCTATTGCATGAAGTTACTAAAAGAATTTAGATGTAGCTTAATATCTAGGAAACAAAATACAAAGGCATTTGAAAAATATTTGTTCAAAAAGGTGTGAACCTAACCCTTCAATTAACACATAGCCTAGGAGAAATGAACATGTACACATTTTAACATTAGATTTAAGACATTACAAAAAGGTTCTTGCTTGATCTTGTGGTGAGTTCCCACAAATTGTATGTGTCCACTATAGGAGATGTGTACTTTGAGAAGGACATTTCATTTAAAATGGGAATTATGACATAGATACAGGTAATCCTTATAGAAAAGTAAACCATTCTTCTACACAAATTTATTTAATGGACTAAGGTTCAACTATAAATATTGAATGAGTTTCTTTATCTTCTAGTTCTAGTATGATTATATCTCTTATTCTTCCACCTAGTTATCTTATAAAATGGAAACAACACAAAATGATTCCTAGTTATCTCATGGATTTGTGTTGTGTAGAGATGATGGTGTTGAAATGGTTGATGAGAAAAGCTTACAAAAGTATTTTTGGAAGCTTGATGTTTCTAACCCACACAAGGCCTGATATTGCTTATTCAGTTTTGCTTGTTCCTAGGTATATGACAAAGCCATTAGAAATACACATGAAGACATGTAAAAGAATTCAGAGGTATGTGAAAGGAACTCTAAATTTTGGCATTCATTACTATACTTCTAATAATTTTTAGTTGGTTGGATTCAGTGATTCTGATTGGGGAAGTAGTTTGGAAGACCGAAAGTCTACATCAGGTAACTGTTTTTCTTTTGGTTCTGTTATAATCAATTGGAGTTTAAAGAAGAAAAGTATAGTTTCTCTTTCTTCTACAAAAGTGGAGTATGTTGGAATCACCTCACCATGTACATAAGAATTATGGCTTAGAAATGTTATGGAAGAAATTGAAGACAAACAAATCCATCCTCCAATGATTTTTTGGGATAATACGAATGCAATCAAATTGGCCAAGAATCCAATACACCGTGGAATGAAAAAACATTTTGACATGAAGTATTATTTTATTCAAGATTGGGTGCAAAAGAAACAAGTATAATTGGAATACATCAGCTCTCAAAAAAAACTAGCAAACATCTTCACTAAGGCAGTTTCAAAGGCCCGTTTTTTTAATCTCAGAGATATGATTGTTATCCCTCTCAACATCAATGGGTAGTATGTTGATAATTGATATTGTGTAGCTGACAACTAATGTTGTTCAGAATCATTGCCAATAGTTATTTTAGTTTGCATATGTTAACTAAATAATTAGCAGCAAACTTCACTGCATGTGAAGAATAAAATAAATTAGCACATATCTGCAGCTAACTTTATGGCATTATATTTCTATGCAATGTAATCTATATATAAGGATGTAGTTGTGCAACTTATTGATCAGAGAAAAGATTGAAGGAAATAATAAAAATGTATTTTTTCTTGTGTTGATTAAAATTTCGGTGTTGTTGTTATGCATTTATTTTTATGCTATTGTTGTAAGTTTGTATCTTTCATAGTATTTAACTTGAATGGTGAAAGATGGCTCTAAACAGCTTGGATCAAATTGCTTTTATGATATCATCTTTCTCCACAATGGAATAATACTTCACAAATGACGAATCTTTACTTCTCTACTGTAGTCATCTCTGTAGATTGCAGGTTGCGACTGGACAATCAATGATGGAAAATTCGATCTCCTTCAATAGATCTTCTCTTGGATCAATGTGCTATATAAAATACTTAAAATTTCTATGATGTCATAATGAATTTTATGGAACATAGGTATTACAACTATAAGAGATTAAATCCTTTGGTACTTCTCTTTATAATTAAAAACTTGATCATGTTTGATGCCTCACAATTCAATTAAAGGTATCTGGTTCAAGGACAAAGGAAACAATGTATGTCCTCATCTTTTGGAAGGAAGATGCATTTATTTGAATGTGTAAATATTTGGTATCTTTCCATATCAAACAAAAATACAAACAACTAATATTTATATATATTTATTTAAATAAACAATTTGTTCATTTATGAAAAAATATAAATTAAAAAATGCTCAAAACTTGTGTATGATTTCTATGAATAAATGGCCCAAGGATAAAACATAACAAAACACATAGAGAAAATTAAAGGGCAATACTAACCTTACAAGGATATTAGCAAGTATCAACCTCATAGAAACAAAATACATGGCCATGCTTGTGAGAACAGAAAATTGTATGCACCAATAGATATCATCGTTTGAAAAATGGATGTTGCTTCCACTCTCGCATCTTTAAATACATGATTTTACCAATTCTACAAGGCATACTATCAAACAAGAACATGGCAAGAAATTTTCCAAGCATCTAAGAAAATAAAATTATGAAAGATAAGTAGTGTGTATACCTAAATTGAGATGCGATTGTCCCTACGATCATTCAATTGTTGCAATTAACTTCCATGATTCCCTCTGTTAGCCATGTATCTTGATACGACATCCACCACAATGGCATGATGGCATGATTTGGCAATTTCTGCCACATGCCAAAGCAATCGAAGTGATTCTCTGTAGCAATATTTTGATACGCCATAATGAAATAATATGTAATGCCATATTGTTTATCATAGTTTGATGGCATCGATATTAATGGAAACAATGACAACATATATATATTTCCCATACTATATAATAAAATGACTTCTCTTTATAATTATAGCATCTCCATTATCCACATTAACACATATCCCCATAAGGAATTGTAGAATCTCAATTACATTATGGGAAACACATTTGATAGTGTCCATAAAATACCTTAAAAGCAATTCACAAGTAACGATCATAAATAACTTGTGTTTAATAACTTTTTGTCCTTCCTAAGAAATGCTCAAGTGGTCTCCCGAGTAAAAGCTATGGCCCGAAGTATCAGGTTATACAGATTGAGAAGATGCACAATTGAAGCAAAGGGCCCCAACTTTAAAATGGGCACTAAGAAAAAAAAAACTTTAATCGAGCACTATTTTTGAAATAAAGGTCATGTCAAGATACAGTTAGAATGTCAAAAGTAACTACCAAATTTATATTTTCAGCAAATAGTTTTTTTATATTCATATTATTAGCAAACTTATATTCCCATAATTTATATGTCCACTATTCAAGAACTCATATCTCTCTTGGTACATGTCTACATTGGACCTAATTGAGACACTTACATAATAGAATATCATATTATTTGTTGTAGTTTTTTTGGCATCGAGATTACAGAGAATAGAGCCATGAAAAAACTTAATTTTATTGTTGAGAAATAAGATACGATGATATTTGGAGTATATATGGCAAACTAGCAACAAGAGTTAAGATTTAATGTTGGCCAATGATTATACGGATCAGCAAAAGACTAGTAATGACAATGGACAAAGGGCAATACAGTTCTTCAACAAAACAAAAAAAAGTATAGTAGTGGATAAATGCCAACTTCTGCAATAGAAAGAAAATATAGAGATAGAGTTGTACTATGCATATCTGTAAACTCCAAAATTCTCATAAAAAAATTATATAAATAAATGAAGATGATAATTAATAATTATCGCAGCTTATTAGTGTCTTAGTTTAGTAAGGTTTTTAACTCAGCTATTGCAAAAGATATAATATATAATAGCTTCATATTTAATCAAATTATCAGTGTTTTCCTGATAGTGTTATTATTAAGTTCGCGGGTTATAGAACTTCTTTGGAGCAATTAAGTCTTATTAATGTGAACAATCTCTTATAAACTTATTTCCACTTAAACTCTTGTAGTTGTAAATATACTAATTTTCATATATCATATTTTACACCATATGTAAAAATATAATTACACTAATATTTATATCTAACTACATTTATCATTGCTATTATTTTATATTATGTTAGTAACAATCCCTAAAATAATAAATATATATTTAAATATAAACATTAATACAAATATAATTTTTTATATGAAAAACATTATAATAAAACCCTTATAAAACTATTAACATGTTATATAAACTTACCGTGGTTTATCTTGTCCTTCGACCTACCTAGTTGGGTTACACAAATTTCCATGGCATGCATGTAATTAAATGTTATTCATATAATTTTTAAAAGTCTAGAGAGGGTTCTAAGTCCACGATGGGGTCGTGGCTTACATAGCATTGTTACATGCTAATGCCATTTCTTGTTACAAGATTTATAAGTACATGCAAGTCTATAGGTGGATCGCAAGGCCAATCCTAGTGATCATAACCTCTCCCGCGACAAGGTTGATAATTATTCTAAGTCATGCAAGTGTTAAAACATAGAAAAAACATTTAAATTATAAAAAATAAGGTTAATTTATTGTAGGTATTGTGGGGTGAAGAGTATGGTATGGGAGGTTTGTAGGTATTGATGGCTATAAATGAGGTATCTACTAAAAATAGACAATATCTCATAAAAATAGGGGTTTTTTAATTAGAAATATGTATTGGGAGAGGGGGTCAACAAAAGGGTTTATGTAGGTATTTATCAATACCTTCTAAAATTAGGGGTATTCTATAATATCCCATGAATCAAAGTGCTATAACATAGTTTCACTAAGTTGATACCCGCGTGTTTATCTCCTTCCTATATAGCAATTTACAAATTTAATTGTAGGTTGTACATGTGAGCTGGAGGTGGGGTTAACTTTCCCTTCGACCTCCACATACCAGCATCCATCCAACAATTTATTCCTTAGTAGGAGTCTTGATTCAAAGAACAACAAGGGTTTAATCTCAAAGTTTCTTGCTGTGGCTGCATTTATATTGTGAGGAGACTATGCCTCGCAAGAGGGATTTTTAGAGCCAACCTCCTACCTCCATGCTCTACTATTTTCTTTATCCATATGAAGACTTGGTTGGACCAATTTGACCAGTGCCTAGTCCGAGACGACTCTTTAGTAGAATCCACAAATAAGTCATCCTAGCAGATAAATCGATCCACGACTCAGTCACCCCGACGGATGTAATGTCCCTAAAAATTAAAAAAACAAAAAATATTATTAGGCTAGTTAGACACAACCTATTCCAGACATTATTTAAACTTGCGGAATGTGTCGTACTCTATCGTACTGCTGAATTGTCGTAAGTTGTTCTTACGTCTTACTCCCTTACTTCAATTGTGATTATTACTCTTGTTTACTATTTGTGCTTATGATGTCGTAATGTCGATTACTATGTGATTATTATGTTTACGCTTTGCTATGTATGTTATATGCTTTGATTATGTACTTCATTATTATTTTGCATGTGCTTACGTTGTATACCTGATTATAACTTATCATTGTTTTTGGAACCAAAGTGGTTGGAGTGGCCGGACTAGTTCTCCCATGTACTGCATGAGAGGTAAAAGTCTTTACTCGTCTAGCAGGCTTACTTAGTTCTATTGAACTAAAGCACTCTTAGCTTGGTTATGTATAGGTGTTCTTATCGATGGTAAACTTGTTACAGAAAACTAAACGCTTGGTCACTAGTGTTCATACTTGCTGCTAGTGACACCTATTGGTGGTTTATTGCTTGTTCTTTACATACCTGTAGTATTGACAAGGTCAATACCACACATATCATTCCATGACACGACTCAGAAAATTTAATGGCATTTAAAGTTCTTGGGGTAATTATTATCAATTGTTCATACCCTAGTCTATCTATATTACATGTTTATTTTATTTAAATTACTAACATATATGTTTACTCTTAACAAGTTTATAACTTGGGTTAAAGACCAATTCTTGGTTTTATAAATAACAGATTTACCATGGCATATCTCATATTCCATGGACCTAGGCTTGGAGCCTATGGAGCTAGATGAGAATTGGTTCTAAGTCTTAGAGCCTAAGGTTATGCGATACATATGTTAAATTTTAACCTTGTATCCATTTGGGGTGGCGAATATATATCATATTTTAAACCATTGTACATTGAGGTTTAAGACTTTGTATACCATGGAGGCATTCGATAATGCAACGCATGAGAACTATAGGGAAGTGGGTTTGGGTTTTGATAATGGCCAATAGGTTGACACCATTAATGTGCATTGGAGTGTGTGGCAGCCCAAACTTAGGGCTTGGCTCACGATGGGCTTGGTCATTTCACAGCTCACTGCTTACCCTTGGCTCCTGCGTAGTATGGAGAATGTGACTTTCATTCAGATCAAAGGTATGGCAACATTGTGGTTTTTACAACATTCGTTATTTGTTGGTAGCTTAGTCCATGATTTCATACTTCTCATTACCATTGTCTTGTTGTGGTTGTAGGTTATAGGGATGCCGAGGAGAGGCATGGTTCATAGCTTTGCAAACAAGTTGTGACAAGGACATTCCTTTACGGTAAGCCTATTAACAAGTTTATACCTGTCCTCTCTTGGCTTTCATGGTTGAAACTGAGTTTTATCTCGTCATTGGTTGGGGTTTTCTTGAGTTCTGGGTTCAAAGGATGCGTTTTGTTTTGGGGTTTGACAGTGGGTTTTTCGATGGCTTTTGGGCCTGAGCTTAAATGTAACGGAATTTAATTTTAAAAGATGTTTTTAGCCGTGAATAGAAACTTGGTGCCTTTGACAGGCTCTTCGTGTAATTTCTAAATTCGTGGTTTTGATTTAAGTTATGTAAACCATGGAAACACCATTGCTTGCAATGGTGCAATGACTAGAGGAACGACTGCGTATATTGGTTTTGGTTTCAAATTTATTGTGTATATAAACTTGTGTTGCGTTGATGTTTATTATTCTGCAGCATTTCATTCTATGGTTATTGTTTATTTGTTTTATGTGGCATTCACCTACGTTGGTTGTATTAGCTACTTGATGATTTAAATAGTCAGCGTTGATGGATTTTGGGGCCACGCCATGCATGGAGTTGGCACCCACCATTGTGGCTGCGATAATGAATAGCTTCAGATTTACATTTGGTGTTTTTAAATGTGTAAATGAAATGTTAAGGAAGGCCGTGGGTGTAAACCCTGTGTGGTATATCGTTGCTGTTAGTGATTTGTTGATAGGGCATAGAGTAGTTTATTTAATTTACTCTGAAGTTTATTTATGGGCAGTGGCCATGGCTTTACAGTGTAAGGATTGGTTAAGGTCTTACGACCATTGTGTAATGATTTTAAGCTGGGTTTATAGCGTGTGTGTAGTTGATACACCGTGGATTTATAAAATATTTAGGACCCTACAAGGGTTTACCCTAGGTCGTTTACGATATTGATGGTTTATTAATTGCAATGGTTGTGATTTGGGCAGTCTAAGTGTCCACAGGATTCGATCATGCGACCTCGTTGTTCTTACATAACTCTTAATTTAATATGGTAATGATGCGTTGGTTATTTGTTATATGGTTGCAGTAACTTGATTACTGCGTATTAATGTTATGGTGGTTTTAAATGTAAAGTGCATCGTATTTTATGTATGTAAATTGGCAAATGGGTGTCTACACGATTTGTTCCTACGACCTCGATGCAAATTCTTGGTTATTAAATGATTTATGTGTATGAAGTAATTAATGTGGTTTTTATTTGGGCCTTGTAACTTATGGGTGCGATTCTTATTAAGTATAATTATAATGTTTTAGATGGATTGAATTTTTATATTTATGCCAAGGTTTATAACGTTGGCAATGGTATTACTGTTTATGATTTTGTAAATAGTACTAGTTTAATTATTTATAAATCGTGGACCATATAGGGTTTCGATTTACTTGATCTATTAATTAGTTTTAAGGTAATACTTAGTTAATGGAAAATATTTGGTTAATGGTAGGAGGTTTATTGTACATACCTTGAAATGTCTTCGTTGATTCTTAACATAGATTTAGTATGGGATATTCATAATTTGTATTAAGTCATAGTTAATGTGTTGGTAGCTTGGATTTATATTTCTATTTTATAACTATATATATATATATACCAATAGTATACCAGTTAGATTATTGTTTATTAGGTTGTGCTAATATAGGTTTTAAATGAAGCTTTAGATCTGAGCTAGCATTTAATTAAACATGGATCTGCTGACAAAAGAAATCTGTCAATAGAGTATGTAGGCCCAAGAACAACTATGTAATAGATCTGAAATAAAACTTATTTTGTAGGAAGCACATTTTGAAATAGTAAAATATAATACAGAAGTAAAACTAAAGTGCCAAAACCCTTGATGGATATTTATACATGAATTAAATTTACAAAAGTGAACTAGATGAACAAGCCCTGGATAAATCTAGCATAGGAAATAAATTACAGCCTAGGGTTATAATTTAAAATGTAAACCCTAGAAGATTTAAAACAGAAAACAAACACATAGGGTTAGAATCTACCATGTAATCATTTGCCTAATTTATCCAGCATTTATTCTAGGAAGTGAAATAGGTAGTCTAGGATCTCATACCTATAAATTTAAGCTCCTTTAATTGTTAAAACCTACACACTCAAATAACCAGTATTAGCAATTCATACGCAGATTTGACCTCTGTATTAGATAACCGAATCATTTGGGAACTACCACATTCCACCTAACCATGACCCAGAACTATTCCTGGTTTCAATTCGAATCCCCCCGAGCTGATTCAACCATGCAAGTATCTTAGAGCTCCTAAGGTAGGGTTTCCCTAATTGGTATAGCAGGTCTGGATCAGTTCTCTTTTTTCCTTTCAGGAAATTTTTCTCCAAGAATTCACTTGAGAAATAAAACAGGAAGAATAACAACTCCAAAAGATAGATGAGCTCCCAAGCCTTTCCTTGGCTTGAGACTTTATAGACATACTTTTCAGTCAAGGGGGCAATTAAATCAAGAATTGCTTCATTTCTTGATTTAACCCTTTTCATTTAATTTAGTACTTTTAATATTTAACTTAGGAACTTTTAGCTAGTTCCTAATTTGACTTTTATTTGTACTATACTATTTCATTTTTATCTTAGTAATAATAGTAATAGATGGAACTTTTCCTTCTTTCTCATATTATTAATATTATTACTATATTTAATATTTATACATACCATGTATAAAATACATAATAATATAACATTTGTTTAACATTTGTCTTAGGGAATCACACAATGTGATCCTTAGACTTATGACAAGTTTTCTTCATTAAGGTCATCAGGTAGATGGTTAGGTCTACTAGGATAGGAACCTCTAAACATCCTTGCATGTTGGATTCCCTTGTATAACATGGTAGTTCTTCAGTACTTGATGAGAATACATAAATTCAAAATTTCATTTAATCACTTATAAATAAGTCTAATGAGATCAATATTTTTCTGGAGTCATTTTCACTCGAAAATCATTAATTCTTTTCAGTAACTCCTAGTGCTTACTAGAACCCATACTCAAAGCTAAAAATAGGGAGTTACAAACTTAGTGCTATTCTAGATCTCTTTGATCAACACTAATTTTAGGATGTACTTGTATGATACACCTAGGGATACAACGGCCAAGGATCTGATGTTCCAGACCTTATGCTCAACATCAACATGGAAGGCTCCAGGGCTTATGCCTAACACTTCCAACTTATATTTTCATGTGTTCCAGAGCTTCACGCTCAACAAAAATATAATAGTCATGTGCTCCAGAGTTTCTCGCTCAACACAACATTAACTACTCATGTGCTCCAGAGCTCCTCGCTCAACACAAACCATCTCATCAATCACGTGCTTCAGGGCACATGCCCAACACAAACATCATATATATGTGTATGTGTGTGTGTGTCGTCAATAATTGGATTACGCCCAATCTATAAAACAATTCATCATGTTCATATGCAGTGGGGTATTCGACCCAATATATCAAAATAAAACATCAAGATAACATCATAATCAATAAGCTCATTCCTATAAGTGTTAGGTCCAAAATTCAGGATATTACATCCCTCCCCTCTTAGAACAACACCGTCCCTGGTGTTCTAGGGACTCAAAATGACATCATCAAACAATGCAGGGTAATCCTATCTCATGGTTGCTTCATTGTCCCTAGTAGCCTCATCGGTTTCGAAGTGCTTCCATTGCACTTTCAACTGGCCTATCGTGTGCTTCTTGAGCTGCACCTCTGTCTAGTCCAATATATGAATAGGTTCAGCGGAAAACTCCCCTTCAGGTTGCACCTGTAATAAGGACCAATCAACTACATGTTTAGTAACATAAACATATTTCTTTAATAATGATGCATGGAAAACATTATGGACTCTTATGTGTGCGGGTAATGCTATTTCATATGCCATTGGTCCTCTCTTGGTTGGTATTTTAAAATGTCCACAAAACTTAGGTGCTAACTTACCACACCTTCCCAAGCTCAACGAGCTTTGTTTTGCTTTTACTTTCAAGTAGACATGGTCACCTATTTGGTAATATTTATCTTTCCTTTTCTGATATGTGTAACCTTTTTGGTGGTCTTGTGCTTCTTTAAGGTTCACCTGGACCTTGGTAACCAACCACTAGTACAAAATGAGGAATTAGCTACTATGTGACTAAAAATTCTAGTCACCACATGTTTTTCACGTGATTTACTACTAAATATGAGCAATTTTGACTGACCCAACTATAAATGACTAAAATTAACGACTAATTTAGTCACCAGTTAACAAATATGACTAGATAATAAGTGCCAGAGTTAAAAATGCCTAACATAAATGACTAATTTAGTCATAGCATAAAAAATGACTAACTAGAAGAATATGAATTAGTCATTTATGTTAGTAATTTTTAATTATGTCATGGAAAATTGCAATTGTGATAATGAAGTGTTACAATTTAGTAAATTTTGTAAATTGTCTACCTTCTAATAGTATTATTGGTTCCACACACCTCGATCTTCAGAGATACAAAAAAGCGATTGAATGAATTTTCTCTTGACCATATGTATCCCTGTTGCACCGTTGAATCAAATCGTTAAGCATGTGCTAAAGGAAAATTAGGTTCCTGAATTAGATACTAGATCAAATAGTACCATATCGATACCTAGAAGAATCATAGCTAGTTGTTTATCCTTCAATGTAAAGTCCCAAGTTCCATACCGAGGTGCTTTTCTAACTTCAATATAACTATCATGATTTGTGACCATTGAACTAGCTGCACCAATCGACGTAGCTTCACCAGGCTCAGTTCCTTTAAAATATCGTAGCACTTGATCCAATAATAATTGAACCGGTGGAAGAACCAAGAACAACATTTTAACCAATCAAAGACTCGATTATAATTAAACTCGGGTGCTGATCCAGAGCCAGTCTCAGATCCATATGTAGTAAAGGTAGAGGCCCAACCCTATCTTGGAGTTTCAGGTAAATATTTTGATTCCTTGACCTCTTATAGTCCTGGCCTCATATAATATGATACGTATAATGCAGTGATGACCTCTCCTTATCACTATCAATTTAAACCTCCTTAATGCATTATTGGCGAGGTAAATTTTTCATCTAATGACACCACCCACTTGATTCATGATGTGCACAACTAGGGACATACAGTGGGGTCCCTACAACTCCAGATGTTGGTGGATGTGTTCCATGGCATCAAGCCTCTTCTCTAAGTGAAAACCTCTGTCTCGAAGTAGTTGGTATCTTTTCCTTTCAATGTTTTCTCTCTTCTATATATCACAAGTTACATGGGTCTAATAAGGCCCTGTTTCTAGAAACTCTTCTTGGTTTCCACTATTTTTTATTAACGTTTTGATTCACTTCCATGTTAATTGAAAGGAAAAAATTATATTTAAGATACACCCACCCACAACTTGATATGTACTTATGTAAGGTGTGAATTGAAGAAATAACAAAGGAATAACATTTTCTCTCAAATGGTAAAAATCATGATGAAGTTATCTACATATGAACTTTTTTCTTGAAACATAGCTATTAGGGAAGTATCCAAATGTAATAGGTATTGGAGGAAATGATGGGGTGACTTGAAGGCAACATGTGCTCCTACCAATTTCTTGTCAGTCTAAAGTGTGCTTTTCTGGATTGTTTCCAACTTTCCATAAACATGTCTTATGGAGATGCACTGGCTAACAAAGACTTCCTTCTCTGAGTACTTATCCCACCAAATTTGCTTATGACTTGCACCTGGCATCATGTTGTTTTAATATGCCATTTGGGTGGTGCTAACCACAACAAGAATGGAAACCTGGTGGATTTCTTAACACTCCTTAGTGTTCACCAGTGAGCAACTACTAGTTATAGTCAATCTTATAAAAGTTGTGAGGGTTGTTTCAAGCCTATTCAATGCTGGTTGTAGTCATGATCTACCTTGCCCGTAATTGATTATTATGGTTATCATGACTGTCCACCGTGCTCTGCACACCTTATTCTCCAAATTTTGCAAGTTGTAACATCTACTTCTTTTAGCTGTTGAATATAAAAATGTCTCTTTTTTTGCTGCAAATGCATAGTACTGCTTTTTCATCACTTCCTAATGTTGCTCACATGTTGGCCAGTGACTGTAATATTCCCAAAAGTGAAAATCATATTTTTTAAGTCATCCAAAATTCAAAGTACTCATACCTGAACCACATGGATTCTTGTTGCATTTTCTAGAACACCCATACAAAATGAGGGTAATAGTTATAGGGTACCAGACTCTTGTGGACATGAGTTATTTTGTGTTTGCTCATGATTTTGAAGTATGTTCTTGCACTAGGCATTTATTGTTTTATATTCCAATATTGTAAAAGGGACATTTTTTATAATAGGGACCTAATCACTCTTACTAGTTACTTAAGCCTTAAGTATGGGTTTTCTTGGTTTTTTACCTCTCTATTGATATATATATATATATATATATATATATATAGGAGTCTTCCCCCTATCATAATTATCTCTAGTATTATTATTAATACAATCAACTAGCTTATTGTTGTTATCAAATAAGCCTTCCCCCATTGCTTCCATTTGCAAGGGAAATCCAACCCTAGGTGTGCAAGGTCTCCCACTCTTACCTTTTATTTCACTTTTTTTTTATGCTTTAATTATTTCAATTATAGCAGTGGTAGTTCCATTTTGGATATTAGAACATTGCAAACCAATTATCTAGCTCTTTAACATCGTTGTCACCATGAATCCAATTTCCACATTCACCCCCACTTTGAAAAGATTTGTCATGTTTGTTGATATAGCAACTATGATAGGTTTGGTCAATGGAATGTGAATTCCACCCAAAATAGTGTTAAAAAAACTACATTTTACAAAGAGTTAAGCTTTCATGGAGCTACTCAATGGCTGACACTAACTACCTTGGCTAACCATCACTTGTGTCAATATGTTAGATTTCTCAATAGGATCACAAAGAGATACAATTGCTTATTTTATGACTAGAGGAGCTCCCTTTCAACTGTATTTCACTACCCCCACCATATTTCCTTTCTCTCTTCATGAAAGAAATGTTTGGACAAATATTAGGTTCCCAGCCCATATTCTTCATCCTCCTACCAAACTAGATCCTACCTAGCAGATCACTTCCCTATTCACAATGCTACCTCCAAGGAGGGGCAATAAGAGACAGACCGACATCAACATAGCTTTAGACTCTCAATGCGGACCCAAGAGGCGTTCCCCTATCCCTTGAGATCTCAACAACATGAACAAACTAGATCTCCCCTTAGGTGGAAAAAGAGATACCATAGGCCTTAGTGGCGAGCTACATACTATAAACACAACATAGAATGCCACCTAGACCTTCCACTAGTTCTTCCTCAAGACAACATACTATCTTAGTTTCCTTCATTCAACCTCCTATGTTAGGAGAGATGGGTTTATCCCTTGATAGACCTACATCATTTCTTTTGGATTTGTTTGCTCTTGGATCCTTTCTCTATGTATTTATCCACCCCTGTGCAGTATCCTCACTTATCATCTGTAACCAACACTAACATGCCTTGACATCTTTTTTACTGTACATGGAATTTGATATTTATTTTACTGTACATGGCATTTGAGATTTATTAGTTTACTATACATAGCATTTGATGATTCTCGAGTACCAACTTAATGCATTGACTGAATGGCTAAGTTACCAGGATTCAGATAGGGATACAGATATGAATACGGATCTGCCAATTTTTTGAAAATCCAGGATCTGGATAAAATGAGGATACGTCATGTACAAAAATATAATAATATTTTTAAAAAAATTTTAAATTTCAAAAACATATTTGGAGTTTAAAAAACAAATCCATTTATGAATCACGACATTAAAACTGAAATCATTAGACATTTTATAAACTTGAAGATTGAAATGATGCATCATGCCTCATACAAAAAGGCTAAATCCAAAAGGATAATATCATAATCCGATAATATGATATATCATGATAGTAAATACAAAAATGAGTGTCTCATCAATGATCACTCTAGTAATATGATAATGTAGAGTGAATCTAACTAAAAATCTTGAAATGGGTCTACATCCTCATAATATGCATATGGAAACTCTACTTGTACATCTCCATCATGAATAGATGTTGCGGGGCCTGGAATGGTGGAAGTTGCATCTAATGAACGCTGAACTAGTGGTACAATATCCTCAAGCAGGTTGAGGTGAGTCATGGCATTCAATGTCATGTTTAAGTCAGAGGTCGCGGGCTCCACATCCCACATCCTACTTGGACCTTTCTGATACTATGGATTTGAATGTGATAGAAGGTGGAGGTCGAAATGAACATATACAAGATCTTTAACCTTCGCTGCTCCTAGTATGTTTCACTTCACCGAATGGATGAAGCCATATGTACTCCAATTCCTCTCAACTGATGAGGAACTAGCAACTTGAGATAACAACCAGGTGACCAAAGTTGAGATATGAACGCTTTCCCCGCCAAGTAATAGGATCAATGTGCCCCAGATCATTCATGGTTGTTGGATCTAAAAAGCCACCAGTGGACTACACAAATGCTCTGAATTTTGCACGTAATTCCATTGAAGTTCCCATATCCCTATAAATTTTCCTCAGAGCTATCTTGTATCCCTATACCACTTTAGAATCGTTGTTTGGAATTGTCCTGCCAATTAAATACAATTTTTTGGAATTATAATATTTCGGGTGCAATGCATATGCCAAAACGTGCAATGGTGTGGTCATTTTGTTCCACCTTTCGGTAACTATGTCCTTGAATTTATTATAAAATGTTTCAAAGGGGTCATTATCATTTTCCTTTATAATTTCCCTTATCCACTCCAACATACTATCTATGTTCTCATAGAAATCCCCCAAGCAAGGCATATTTGTGTCAAAAACCATGATCATGGTCAAGATTGGTTCAGTAAACTGCAGATGGTATTAGACCTTGTCCCACCATGAATCATCAAGAATGATAGACTTTATCTTCTGTCCTATATCAGAAGTGGAAGTCCTCCATGATTCCCAAAGAGGGTCGATGACCATCGCCTGTAATGCTTGTCTGACCTCCACAAGCCTCTTTATGACTAGGGTGTGGGAGGAAAAATGGGTTTCAACAACCTAGAAGTTTTAAAAATTTAAACGTTAAATAAAAAATCATATATGAATAAAATTAACAATTCACAATACAAAGAAATAATATTGATTTAAAAAAGGAGTACCTTCAGTAGCTCCAACTTTGAAAAACCCCAATATATGGCTTGGGACATTGAATGGTTGGTGATGAACATATGGATTTCTTTTGCTACTACATATACCTCATTGATCCACTCAATATCACCAGTATTGGCAAGCATAAGGTTCAATGAATGTACTACACATGGATTCCAGAAGATGTGATCATATCAACCCTCCATGATCAACCCTGCAGCTCTACAAACCTATGCATTGTCCGTAATGACTTGGACAACATTCTGTGGCCCCACAGTTTTGATTGCATCAATAAGAATTGAAGAGATGAATGATGCATCTTTCTCTATTCCACTGCAATCAATAGCCTTCTCTGGTACCATTTCGCGAGATCTGGTTCCATGTCACGGGATTCATTTCCATTTTCAACGGTGACGACAGCTAGGATGATCCGTGCCATATTTGGTCTGATACGGATTCGGATCCGGTTCAGAACCGCGAATTAGTGGATCCTTCACCTTGTTCAAGCAGATCCGGTAACACACCCAAATGGAGCGTTAAGTTGAAAGAGATGAAAATTATGTTGTTTTTGTTTTATTACAGTTTAAATTTTATTAAGCAGTACTATTGTGAATCTGAGTTTATATGTTAATGCATTAAATTTTACTACTTATGTTAAAACTCATCTAACCTTTAAATTTCAACATGTAAGAACTGTAAATTTTTCTATGTATCCTTGCAGATTGTTGGTTATTAGTTTACTGGTTTATTACTAGGGTTTCCTCTTATTGACTGGATTGTCTTGACTATTACTATAGGTATCTATCCTACAACAACCCTTCTCTCTCTCTCTCAGGTTTCCTATTGTTCCATAGTGACTTGTCCTAAAGAGACAAGGTCTGATCAAAATTATATTTGAGTATAAGTAAGGTCCAAACCAGCATTGTTTTATAGTTATATCTTCTATTGATTTTAGTTGTTTATTATGTTATTTTTCATGATTATGCTAGTATTGTTATGATTCATTGTTTTTACACTGTATAGCTGTTATGAATTTGTTTCAGTCATGTAACATTAACACAAGGACCCATGGGAGTGTTAAAGTTGAAAGTTATGTTTAAATTTATCTTTCTTGTTACTTTTGTACTTTTACTTCATCCTTCTGAGTACTTGGTTTGATTTATTGCACAAGTTAGTTAAAAAAAAATTTTAAATCCAAAACTTTAACAGCACCACCATGTGACTACTACTAGCACAGAGAATGGTAGACCAATCAAATAGTGTTCTAATTCCCAAACTGCTCTTTTGTCAGTGGTACATTTCAGCATTTCAGTTTGACATATTCCACAAGGATTGTGTTCTTAAAGTTGGCTTCATGTATTTTTACAGGTTACTTTTTATGGAAAACCCCATTATTTTGTGCTTATTAATAAGAGATTGTTTAGGCACTCCATTTTTTTCCCGTATTATTGGTTGAACTTTTGGGTCCCACTGGCCTATTTTACCAGTATAATTTATTCATGGAAACCAGTATAATTTCTTCTTTTTACCAGTACAAAGAAAATTGTACAAAATTTTACTATAGCTATCAACAAACATAACAACTTGTCTTGATTACTTTGTTGGTGCTTAGAAATTCTTTGGGATAAGAATCAAAGAGCTCTTATACTGAATTTATATTTAGATTATATGACTCTGTGAGTATGTATAAGCTTGGTTATCTCTTTTGACACTAAAAGGTTATGGAACTTTTCAGAATTCATGTTTGAATATCAGAAATCATCAAGTTTTCTCATCTCTAATGCTACATTTTTTCGTATAAATGAAGAAACGATCTGTAAAGACAAATTCCATATACATTAGTTAAGAGAACACTAAAATAGTGCCCACAGACAAGCTCTCAAAAATTACCAATAATGACATCATAACAAATGTGCACATGTAACCTACCTCTACAACAAAAAATCATAGAGCCACAGTATTTAGATGTAGACATCATTTGCAACTCCACCAAAGAACATGACCACACTGAAGTCATATGCATAAGCAGTCTTTTTTAAACTACAACCAACAATTAGACATTGCAGGTAAAGGAAAGATGTGGAACTGCAGTCTAGCATAAGGACATAATAGATTAATAATATACAAGAAACATGAAGATGTCACAATGGAAGGGAAAACATATGGCATCTATGAAGAAAGAAAAAGACAGTATATGAACTATATATTGTTGGGGGTAATACAAGAGAACAAGAAATTACAATTCAAAGAGAACTATAACAATGGTTAGAAAACCATGTATAAGGAGGGTGAAAACATGTAATTAACTTGGGTGATGAAGAAAGCGATCACTAAGAATTCAGTTAACAAAAATATGTACAAAGCATTCAACAATTACAAAAGAAGCGTTAATTTGGTAACATTACCTCAAAATCCAGAACTAAAGAGTAATAACTATGTCTAACAACTCTCAGGAATTAAAATAGTTTATGCAATTGCAGCTGCAAGAAGGGTCTCTAAATGTTTAGGTGTTCTCTAAGACAAAATGGGAGAACAAATAATAAAAGGGGTTTTGCAATGTCTGAAATACAAATGTGATTGAAAATGAATATCACGGTATCAAAAACAAAATTAATAAACCTAAGAAGTTTACCTTTCATCAGGATCATCTTCCCATAGACGAATACAATTGCAGGAAACATGATATAGGAATCTCTTTGATAACCTATCATCATCAAGCTGGTGATGAAAATATTGTTTAAGAGGATCATCTGGTTCTACACTTACAGACGTTTCTAATGTTTTAATGTTGGAATCTGAAGTTTTAGCACAATTTTTATATGGATTCTTCACCTTATTAAAATAAATCAAGACTATCTATTTGCTTCCATCTAATTCACCAATCCCATCGTGTGTGGAATCCAATTGTGTCACACAATTTTTTAGGTTGCTTACACATAAAGAGCTTGAAGCATCTTGAGTCTGTTCAAAGTCCACATCAAAAACTTATCTTCATCCAAAATTAAAACCCTTCTTTTCTGCTTCCTCATTCCTTTTGTCTTAAATGTGCATGAAATACCTTTACTCATGTCCGAGGAAGCCTCCCACCACCTACATCTGCCAAAATATCATCTGCGCAAGAAAATAATGCATGTTCCATTTTTTAATCTTCTGTTGCATTTATAGCTAGACAACTATGAGCATTTAAGGATGGATCCTCAAAAAATGAGCTATGTTGATGTTTTCTGCTTACTTCATTGAAATCCTCAAGCACTACATTAGATTCACCCTTTGCATTAAAGTCATTTGAAAAATATTTGTTCAAAAAGGTGTGAACCTAACCCTTCAATTAACACATTTCCTAGGAGAAATGAATGTGTACACATTTTAACATTGGATTTAAGACGTTACAAAAAGGTTCTTGCTTGATCTTGTGTCAAGTTCCCACAAATTGTATGTGTCCACTAAGGAGATGTGTATTTTGAGAAGGAAATTTCATTTAAAATGGGAATTAAGACATAGATACAGGTAATCCTTATAGAAAAGTAAACCATTCTTCTACACAAATTTATTTAATGGACTAAGTTTCAATTATAAATCTTGAATGAGTTTCTTTATATTCTAGTTCTAGTATGATTATATCTCTTATTCTTCCACCTAGTTATCTTATAAAATGGAAACACCACAAAATAATTCCTAGTTATCTCATGGATTTGTGTTGTGTAGAGATGATGGTGTTGAAATGGTTGATGAGAAAATCTTACAGAATTATTTTTGGAAGCTTGATGTTTCTAACCCACACAAGGCTTGATATTGCTTATCTAGTTTCGCTTGTTCCTAAGTATATGACAAATCCATTAGAAATACATATGAAGTCATGTAAAATAATTCAAAGGTATGTGAAAGGAACTCTAAATTTTGGCATTCATTACTATACTTCTAATAATTTTGAGTTGGTTGGATTCAGTGATTCTGATTGGGGAGGTAGTTTGGAAGACCGAAAGTCTACATTAGGTAACTGTTTTTCTTTTGGTTCTAGCATGATCAATTGGAGTTTAAAGAAGAAGAGTATAGTTTCTCTTTCTTCTACAGAAATGAAGTATGTTGCAATCACCTCATAATGTACATAAGAATTATGGCTTAGAAATTTTCTGGAAGAAATTGAAGACAACAAATCCATCCTCCATTGATTTTTTGGGATAATACTAATGCCATCAAATTGGCCAAGAATCCAATACATCGTGGAATGAAAAAACATTTTAACATGAAGTATTATTTTATTCAAGATTGGGTGCAAAAGAAACAAGTATAATTGGACTACATTAGGTCTCAAAAAAAACTAGCAAACATCTTCTCTAAGGTAGTTTCAAAGGCTCATTTTTTGAATCTCAGAGGTATGAGTGTTATCCCTCTCAACATCAAGGGGTAGTATGTTTATAATTGATATTGTGCAGCTGACAACTAATTTTGTTCAGAATCATTGCCAATAGTTATTTTAGTTTGCATCTGTTAACTAAATAATTAGCAGCAAAATTCACTGCATGCTAATGCATGTGAAGAATAAAATAATTAGCACAAATCTGCAGCTAACTTTATGGCATTAGATTTCTATGTAATGTAATCTCTATATAAGGATGTAGTTGTGCAACTTATTGATCATAGAAAAGCTTGAAGGAAATAATAAAAATGTCTTTTTTCTTGTGTTGATTAAAATTTCGGTGTTGTTTTTATTCATTGTCTTTTTTTATGCTATTGTTGTAAGTTTGTCTCTTTCATATTATTTAACTTGGATGGTGAAAGATGGCTCTAAATAGCTTGGATCAAATTTCTTTTACGATCTCAGTTTTCTCCACAATGGAATAATACTTCACAAGTGACAGATCCTTACTTCTCTATTGTAGTCATCTCTGTAGATTGTAGGTTGCGACTGGACAATCAATGATGGAAAATATGATCTCCTTCAATGGATATGCTCTTGGATCAATGTGCTCTATAAAATACTTAAAATTTCTATGATTCCATAATGAATTTTATGGAACATAGGTATTACAACTATAAGAGATTAAATCCTTTGGTACTTCTCTTTATAATTAAAAACATGATCATGTTTGATGCCTCGCAATTCAGTTAAAGGTATCTGGTTCAAGGACAAAGGAAACAATGTATCTCCTCATCTTGCAGAAGGAAGACGTATTTATTTGAATGTGTAAATATTTGGTAGCTTTCCATATCAAACAAAAGTATAAACAACCAATATTTATTTATATTTATTTAAATAAACAAATTGTTCTTATATAAAAAAATATAAATTAAAAACGCTTAAAACTTGTGTATGATTTCTATGAATAAATGGCCCAAGGACAAAACATAACAAAACACATAGACAAAATTAAAGGGAAATACTAACCTTACAAGGATCTTAGCAAGTATCAACCTCATAGAAACAAAATACATGGCCATGTTTGTGAGAACAGAAAATTGTATGCACCCATAGATATCATTGTTTCAAAAATAGATGTTGCTTCCACTCTCACATCTCTAAATACATGATTTTACCAATTCTACGAGGAATACTATCAAACAAGAACATGACAGGAAATTTACCAAGCATGTGAGAAAATAAAAATTATGAAAGATAAGTAACGTGTATACCTAAATTGAGATGCAATTGTCCCTATGATCATTCAATTGTTGCAATTAACTTCCATGATTCCCTCTGTTAGCCATGTAGCTTCCTACGACAACCACCACAATGGCATGATGGAATGATTAGGCAATGGCCTCTGCATGCCAAAGCAGGCGAAGTGCGTCTCTATCACAATATTTTGATACGCCATAATGAAATAATATGTAATATCATATTGTTTGTCATAGTTTGTTGGCATCGATATTAATGACAACAATGACTATCTAATAAAATGAATTCTCTTTATAGCATCCCCATTATCCACATTAACACATATCCCCATAGGTAATTGTAAAATCTCAAATAAATTATGAGAAACACATTTGATAGTGTCCATAAAATACCTTAAAAGCAATTCACAAGTAACGATAGAAAAATAAATTGTGTTTAATAAGTTTTTGTCCTTCCTAAGAAATGCTCAAGTGGTCTCCTGAATAAAAGATATGGCCCGAAGTATCAAGTTATATAGATTGAGAAGATGCACAATTGAAGCAAAGGGCCCCAACTTTAAAATGGGCACTAAGAAAAAAAAAACTTTAATCGAGCACTATTTTTGAAATAAAGGTCATGTCAAGATACAGTTATAATGTCAAAAGTAACTACCAAATTTATACTCTCACAAAATGGTTTTTATATATTCATATTATTAGAAAACTTATATTCCCATAAGTTATATGTGTACTATTCAAGAACTCGTATCACTCTTGGTACATGTCTATATTGGACCTAATTGAGATGCTTACATAATGGAATATCATATTATTTGTTGTAGTTTTTTTGGCATCAGGATTACAGAGAACAGAGCTATGACAAAACTTAATTTTACTGTTGAGAAATATGATACGATGATATTTGGAGTATATATGACATAATAGAAACAAGATTTAATATTTAATGTTAACCAATGATTATAGGCAGCAGCAAAAGACTAGTAATGACAATGGACAAAGGCCAGTACGCTTCTTCAAAAAAATAAAAAAAAAGTATAGTAGTGGATAAATGCCAACTTCTACAAGAGAAAGAAAATATAGAGATAGAGTTGTACTATGCATATCTGTAAACTCCAAAATTCTCATAAAAAAAATTATATAAATAAATGAAGATGATAATTAATAATTATCGCAACTTACTAGTGTCTTAGTTTGGTAATTTTTTTAACTCAGCTACTGCAAAAGATAAATATATAATAGCTTCATATTTAATCAAAATATCATTGTTTTCCTGATAGTGTTGTAATTAAGTTCGCACGTTATAGAATTTATTTGGAGCCATTAAGTCTTATTAATGTGAACAATCTCTTATAAGCTTATTTCCACTTAGACTCTTGTAGTTGTAAATATACTAATTGTCATATATCATATTTTACACCATATGTAAAAATATAATTACACTAATATTTATATCTAACTACATTTATCACTGCTATTATTTTATATTATGATAATAACAATCCCTAAATAATAAATATAATATTTAAATATAAACATTAATACAAATATAATTTTTTATACCAAAAACATTATAATAAAACCCTTATAAAACTATTAACATGTTATACAAACTTACCGTGGTTTATCTTCTCCTTTGACATACCTGGTTGGGTTATGCGAATTTCCATGGCATGCATGTAATTAAATGTTATTTATATAATATTTTAAAAAGTTTGGAGAGGGTTCTAAGTTCACTATGGGGTCGTGGATTACATAGCATTGTTACATGCTAATATCTTTTTTCGTTACAAGATTTATAAGTACATGCAAGTCTATAGGTGGATCTCAAGGCCAATCCTATCTATCATAACCTCTCCCTCGTCAAGGTTAATAATTATGCTAAGTCATGCAAGTGTTAAAACATAGAAAATGAATTTAAATTGTAAAAACTAAGGTTAATGTATTGTAGGTATTGCAAGGTGAAGAGTAGGGTATGGGAGGTTTGTTGGTATTGAGGGCTATAAAATGGGGCATCTACTAAAAATAGACAATATCTCATAAAAATAAGGGGTTTTTAATTAGAAATATGTATTAGGAGAGGGTGTCAAGAAAATGGTTTATGTAGGTATTTATCAATATCTTCTATAGTTAGGGGTATTCTATAATATCCCATGAATGAAAGTGTTATAACATAGTTTCACTAAGTTAATACCCGTGTGTTTATCTCCCGCCTATATAGCAATTTACAAATTTAATTGTAGGTTGTACATGTGAGTTGGAGGTGGGGTTAACTTGCCCTTCAACCTCCACCTAATAGCATCCATCCAAGCATTTATTCCTCAGTAGGAGACTCGATTGAAAGAACAACAAGGGTTTAATCCCAAAGTTTCTTGTTGTGGTTACATTTATATTGTGAGGAGACTATGCCTCACAAGAGGGATTTTTAGAGCCTACCTCCTACCTCCATGCTCTACTATTTTCTTTATACATATGAAGACTTGGTTGGACCCATTGACCAGTTCCTAGTTCGATAGGACTCTTTAGTAGAATCCAAAACTAAGTCGTCCTAGAGGATCAATCGATCCATGACTCAATCATCCTAATGGATAAGTATATTTGACATATCAATCAACCAATACACATGTCGACAGATCATCATTCTTGCTAACGGTACTTCATTTCTACCACATGTCGGACGACATTTTGAGTAGTCGAAAGGCATTTGAAATTAAATCAACATGGCAACGATGTCTTTTCATCTTCTTCTAGATGATGAATGGGAAGAATACAATTGGTCTCTTAAATCAGTTGTAACTATTTTCTTTGTAATTGAAACGTAGCGAGTAGTCACCCAAGTAGCATTGAGATTGTATAAATACTTGTAAGCTAAAAGTAAAAAGGGCTAATTTGGTTATGTGCTCTTAAAACTACACTGAGACAAGTTCCTAAAGAGAAGGTTTGATTGGTTCCTATCAGATCCTACATTTGACATCTGTGTATGTAAACAATTCTTTCAACTCAGTGCACCCTTTTTCTTACAGATTAAGGAGACCAGCCTCTAACAATGATTGATCAATACAACTTGAGTTTTCACCCTTTGGGTTCCTCCATTACCAATTCATGCATCACGTCATTTTGTGTTTGGTATTGTTTTTTAATTTCTAGTTGTTCTTTTTTTGAAGTGTTATCGACCATATCTATTACATTCTTCAATTGTAATGCTAGCTTCTTCCATAATAGGTCCCGACTCTTTCAGTTGAATCTACTATCCCCCTGTCAACTGCCTGGACAACAACAAGATCATTGGTATTAGAGCACAATTGCTCTAGCCTACTTAAACACTACTTGCGTAGCTAAGTTGACATATGCATATTCACACACACTACAAGACCCAACTATTTAACTTTCCTTTTCCTTTGACTTGTGATATTTATCTACTCATAACCCCAGACCAAATATGGTAGGTGAAAATGTAGATAACACTTCAAACATGAAACAAGTGACTGCAAGTTAACAAACAATACCAAAAGAATAATGATGTGAGATAGGAATTAATAATGGAGAAACCCAAAGAAAGAATACTCCAGTTGTATTCAGCAGTCATCATGAGAGGTTCGTCTCCTTATTTTGTAAGTAAAGACGTGCAGTGAGTTGAAAGATTCATTTACATACATAGAGGTTGAATGTAGGACTTGATAGGAACCAATCCATCCTTTTCTTTATGAACTCATCTCAGTGTAGTTTTAAGAGAAGAGAGCCAAAAGCCATTTATTTTGAGCTTACAAGTATTTATACAATTTCATGGATGCTTGGATGACTACCCGCAACATTTTAGTTACAAAGAAAACAGTTACACCAGGTTTAAGAGACCATTTGTCTTCTTCCCATTCACGAGATAAAAGAATATGAATAGACATCATTTCCATGTTGATATTGTTTTTGATGCCTTCTAACTACTGAGAATATCATATGACATGCGGTAGAATCATCAAGTGCCATCGGTAAGATTGATGATCTGTCGGCATGTGTGTTGGTCGACTGAGACATCGAATCAACTGATCCACTGGGACAATTGAGTCATGGATCGACTAATTTGTTGGGATGAATGAGTTTTGTATTGGACCAAAGATTCGACTAAGACTAGGCACTAGTTTATGGGTCTAGTCAAGTATTGGGATAGATTAGTTTTTCCTTTGTCCTCTCGGCTCTTCTTCATGGTCATTACCACCTTGAAGTGAAGTGAGTTTTGTGAATTGAAACAACTATACACAATCTCTTGTCAGTCAACAAGGATCATCGTTTCCACTCAGGGTTACATTTTAAAACTTCATGACTTTTAAAGGGTAATTCCACTTCTCATAGACTTAGCACAATCACTACATATGAAGCTCAATAGTAGTTTAACAGTTTGATTTGTTTATATACCACTTATAATTCATTGACACTTATGTAAATTGTTTGTAGGTATGGTGGTTCACGTGGAGGATTTGGATGTTGATAGAGGGGAAAAATTAAAGAACCCACCCTAAATTTATATGTATACTAAATGGGTGAATCCCCATGTCACATAGGAAAGTGTGGAGGCTATTTTATCAATTATTTATTATGTCAATATAATTTTTTGGTGAAACTTTCATGAAATTAAAAAATCTTGTAAAATGCATGCTAATCTTTAACAAGATTGTAAAATCTTGTAAAACATGGAAAATATTTTACAAAATTATAAAACCTTGTAAGACAAAGTGTCTAATATTTCATAAAATTAGGAAATCTTGTAAAATTTTAGTGGATCTTTAATTGAACTATAATAAAAATTTGCAAAGTCTTGACAAATTGGTTTAAATTTGACTTAATAAAAATTCCTAGATGATTTTGTATTCACTTTGGATTTTGCATGTACTATTGCACTAGAAGAGCTTGTAAACAAAATATAAGCTAATTTGTTGACTTTACTCATCACAACTACTTGTATGTTACTAATTTCAAACCTTCATACAGATAAAATGTAGAGATGATTTCATAAATGTTTGAAATATACAATTGAGCATTTGATTAAAGTGTGAAACTCATTAATCCTACTACACTCAATGTATAGTCATTTTTCACAAATTACAAGGGGACTAACCATCTCTGGGACTCAATATAAAAATATATCTACAATATAACTACTTGCCTAAAGTACTACCTAAAATAGAAGGATTGTCAATCTCTACCTCAGTGCTCCTAAGAAATTCAATGGATGGTTGCATTGCATCCACATTGACATTGTCATATTCTTAGCATGGATGTCCCCAATTTCTAACACAACATGCAATAAAATTGACTAAGTTGTGTAAGAGAAAAATAATAAGCTAAAAACATTAAAGCTAACTATAACACCATTTTCGATTTTACAACATTTCCCATATAATATCAAGGATTCTCTTTATGTATGATTCATAGTAGAGAAAATAAAAATAAAAAAACCTCAATATATTCTTTTGAGTTGTACTTCACATATCTTAAAATCAAGGGTATTCCTTAGAATGTATTTTTTGAATCATTATTCATCCATTTTTCCTAATATAGGAAAATTCAAAGGATTAGGACTCTCTAGGTCCATATATTATAGTTTTCCTATATCTCTGCTTTAAATCTCATGGTAGTTGAATCCTTAAAATATATTCTATATAACAAGGTGATGCTTGAATTTATCAATGGAACTCCATCACATGAACCTAATATGGTCAACTAGTCAATTTATACATTTTCTACGATTCAATCTTTATAACCAATGAAGCCTTTAAGAACCCATAATTTTATTAAATGGTAGAAACCTTGGTGAATCTTACTCATTCCTAAATTTTCAACCATAAAATGTTGATGATATTTTTGTAAGAATATTGAAATTTCTAACAATTTTACATAGTTTCAAGACAATTTTGATGACATTCAGAGAAAAATATTTTTATCGTGTAGAATTTGGGAGACTCATTTAAAAAAAATGGAAACAAGTAAATCTATTTATGAAAAAAACCATAAAAAATTATCCCATGGGGTAAATTTCACCCTTAAAATATTCTCTTCCAAGGACTATCTACAAATATTTGATTCTATTTATAGATCCAATATCAAGTGGGAGAAAAGCTATTGAATCCCAAAACTTACACCTCGGTGACTCAAAGGTTGGGGGGTGGTCTTGGATCCATGCATGAGATGTATTTCAATTTCATTTGATTTCATTGTCATCTAAAGACTCTCCTAAAGATATTTGGTATGTGTTTCCTCACAAAATTTAGAAAACAAATATAAAATGGATCACTAAACTTTTGGTATTAGTAATTGAATTGTAATTTGCACTAAACTTCTAGTTTATAGCAATGTATATGATTTTTCGTGTTTGGTTCCCTCCATGAGGGCCTATTAGTAGTTGGAAAAAGCCATAATTTTTTTATGTGGGAATAATAATTGAATGGAAAACAATTTCATAGAGTTAGCTAAGAACAATGTTTCACCATGAGATAATGAGGAAGTATGAGAATTACAATAACCTCCGCAAATTCCTAATATCGTTGTGGTAAATGGTTGATTCAAGATTGGAAGGAAAAAAGATATTAAAGGTGTTGTTGAGAAATCAAACATTTTGAATATCTCCTTTGCAGGAAAATTCCTATAAAAAGATTAACTTTTAATTCCTCATCACTACTCCTAGAATGGTGAAAACCAAAGTTTCTTTTGTAGTTTAAAAATCTAGAAAGCGTAAGAAGATACTAATAACTTTCCTACCTTATATTGTATAATCTTTGAGAACTAGTATGAAAGTGATAATTTCATCTTGTGGATTCCTCAACCAGTAGCATAAGAAGGGAAAAACCTAGCCAATATTCCTCGTATTGACCCTTATGCTATATAGAAATGGTATTATTATATGACACTCAAACAAGGGAGTGGATCCCATGGATAGAGATAAAGGACATGTTTATGATGAAAAAGGTACCTAATAATATTATTTTAGATAGAATGATCAAAATAGGATTTTATATTCCTCAAGGCTAATTGAATAGTGAAAACAGGAAAAGACTAAGGACTTTACCAAATATAAACATGAAAATGTTTATAAATGTGTATAAATATATCATGGATATATATGACACTCAAACAAGGGAGTGGATCCCATGGCTGGAGATAAAGTTCATTTTTATGATGACCAATCTACCTAATAAGACCATTTAGAGAGATTACAAAAAAATTTCCTTGAGTCACTTATGATAACGATAGGTTTTTTTTTTATATTCCTTGAGATTAATGAGGTATTGAAAATAGAAAAGGACTTTTGATAAGAGTCATACTCATATAAGACTTCAAATACCTCAATGCCTACAATGTGGACATCCTGAAGCACTTATCCCCTTGTTAATTCCACATTGGATTGGCTTGAGTCATTTTGTTGTCAATCATTGCTTGCCTCTCCTAATATGAAATTTTCCCAACTCTATCGAATATTAGTCCTCAAGATAAATTATTTGTGTTGAGAAAGTTTTTTATATGTGGAAGCAAATCAATGAGGTCACTATTACATGTGGTTTTATCTTGTTATAGAGGAAGTATAATTAGTTATGGCATTTCAAGGAAGTGCCTACAAGTATTTATTTATATGTTGTAATCAACCATTCTAGTGGTTAGATATTTTTCATGCAATGATTAGATAGTCCATTTTGCATTTGGTAGATCTATAATAACATGTAGTTTACAATTTTAATTTATTATGGAACCCCTTTTTAGTTTTGGTTTAATGTTTGTATGCTTTCACACAAAGAACTTTTTGACATTTGTTAAACAATCCAAATTTTTTTGGTCTGTCAAAAATACCAGAGGATTGCACTATGCGTGGGCCACACTAGATGTCAAATTGGATGGATTTTGGGGTGTCTTCTCCCAACTAACTCACCCCTGAGCGGAATTGAGCCTAAGTCACCTTCTTGGAGAAACTTACACCTTAATTGAATGAGGTAATGAAAATTACAATCAATTCAAGTTAACTTAAATATTTTTGAACCACAATTTATTTAAAGGAAGTTCAAATAATTCAAAATGTTTAAAAAATAATATCTTAAATAGTAGTTATATTAAATAAATAAATTTATAAATAGACTCAAAATGTCATTACAAAATTTGTACATAAAAATAATAAAATAAATTAAAATAATTTTAATATTGTATTTCTATAGATAAACTAAAAGTAAAAAAATTATATAAAAATCATAAAATAAATTAAAATAATTTCAATATTGTATTTCTATAGATAAATCAAAAGTTAAAAAATGTAAAGGAACTAATTAATAAAATAATCTTAAAACTAAATCATGTAATTAATAATATAATATTAAAACTAAAGTAAGTAATTGATAACATAATATTAAAACTAATAATTTTATCTCTCTCAAATTATACATGAAATTAAAAGAATAAAATAATTATAAATATATATGGTTAAAAAATACCAATCATTTTATAAAAAAATAAAATAGAAATAAACCAAAAAATTAAAAAAAATAAACCAACATGTATAAGTAATTTAAATAAATTTAAAAATAAATGAATAAATGTGAAAAAAAACTAGATGAGGATGACTACTCAGAACCCAACCACGTATATTTTTTATAAAACACAAAAGAATAAATAGAGAAATATACAAAAGAAATATTTCTTAGCTAAAGACCAACCAAAATGATTCATACAAAGATTAACCTTCATTCTGGGTGTAGTCCACATTTGTGGAAATATTTGTTATGATTGTTAAATGAATGGAATAGTTGATATTTATAGAATTATTTGTTATGATTATTAAATGAGTGGAGGGTTTATTATTTCCATAGGTGTATATATCTTAGAATTTTTGGATGGACTTCCATCTATGAACGAGAATGAGACAAGTGTACTGTCTAGCATGATTCTATGGGTGTTATCCAAAATTAAACGAGAATAAGACAAGTGTACTATCCAAATTAATTCTATGGGAACCATCCAAAATTAATTATTAATAATTTCAAAAAAATAAAAAAGGGATTAATTAACATGTGATAAGTACACTTAGTGACAGTTGTACATAAAATTTAAAATTAATATTCAACTATTTGATTAATAGATACAACTACGAGCTTAACTCCATCGATTTTTTAGATATAACTATTAGCTTAACTCCAATTATTCTAGAACTATTAGCTTAACTTCGACTCTAATCACAGTTATATTGGATAACGATTAGCTTAACTATTAGCTTAACTCCAATGATTCTACAACTATTAGCTAAATTTCAACTCTAATCACATAAGGCTTAGTCCAATTGCGTTTGGCATCTAGGAGTCTAGCTAATGTGCAGTAATGTAGGAGACGAACTCCTAGTAAAATTGTTCATACTCCTAATAAACTCCTACATCTCGTAGCTGGGCATCTAGCTAATTACGTCGATAGACGTATATATCTTAGAATTTTGGGATGGACTACCATCTATGTTTTTTCATCTATGGACGAGAATGAGACAAATGTATTGAGCAGATTAATCCTATGGGCATCATCCAAATTCATAATTAACAATTTAAAAATAAAAATAGAAAATAGTTTAGTTAACATTTGTTAAGTACGGTTCGTGATAGTTGGAAAAATTAAACTCCACCTTCAACTATTTGATTATTAGATACAACTATTCAATTATTAGATACAACTATTAGCTTAAATCGATTGATGATACAACTATTAACTTAACTTCAACTCCAATCATGACTTTTACTTGAATTGCAATTGTCGATATATTAACTTCTAAATTAACTATTAGATGTTGTAACTATTCGCTTAACTCCAATGATTCTACAATTATTGGCTTAACTTCAACTCTAATCCCAAATATATTGGATAAATATTATATTGACTAATAGTTGTAACTTCAAATCTAATAGTGGTTATGTTGGATAACTATTAGATTATTTCAATAGTGATACACCTATTAAATTAAATTTAGATGAACTCAATCTCTTAGCCTGAGAAAACGACCTTCATTGCAGTGAAACCATGCACCTCGAATAATCAGTTAGGTAATGTGCAACTCATGTGACAGTTGAACTCCATCTGGCAGTTAGGAGTCGAGTTAATGTGCATAAGGCTTAGTATAACACCATTTAGAAGCTAACAAACGAGATAAATCAGAGCTGTGATATTGACAACAATAGCTTTATATTAAATTTTAGGTTAACTATTAGATACAACTATTAGCTTAACTCGAATGATGATACAACTATGAGCATAACTTCAACTATGTGTTTAATAACCATAAATTTGGTGGTTGCTATATTAGGTTAACTATTAGATACAAGTACTTATGTACATTTTTTAGGAAAAAAACATTATCAAAGTGTCAAATATATACCTCTCGGTGTATTTCGAACATATTAATCTTAGTAACTTCTAGTTTATGAATTTATCATGCGTTCAACAAGTCCGTCATTATGGAACTTTAAAATGTCCTCATTTTGGTTATTCTTTAAAATATGATTATGACGAATTACAGGAAGCTACCACCTTCAGAAAACACTCATTGTTCCAACTAGTAGCTTCTTGATAGTGTAAGGCTACTGGAGGTGTTGATTACTTTCATTAACATGTTGCAATACTATATATTTTGAATTCAAAACATTTGAAATATGTATCACGTTAAATACACAATATTCTTCCAACTTTCAAGAAGAGATATATGGCTAGTTTCTTCCTATATATAACATAGATAATAAATCCGGTGATGCTACCATACTATGCTTAAAACAACAAAATTAATAATATGAGGTTTGTCTTTTGAGTATAGCTGCAACAAAATTTTATTGTTCAATACTTTCCTTTGCAGTGCTTATGAGTTTGTACAAATTACAATCCTAATGCTTTCACCAGTTTCCATGTAACTCCCATATAAGAGGAAATGCAATATTCTAAATGTTATTCAATTTATGTTATATGTAAATGGGGCGATCTATTATGGATATATTTATATGCCATTTAAATTTACTGTCCAAAATATTGCTAATGATTAATACAAAGAATACGAAGAACAACATTGAACCTTATCAAAATTATGCCTTAAAAATATTCTAACTAAACTATAGGCATATTCTAGAAGGCAACAAAAAGCACATTTTATATATCATGAACTCTCTCGGGAATTGCGGCCGCTGTGACAGTAGACTTTAGTTACCAGGAAGTCATAAAATTTTCTTTCCCTTTTTACTTGATCAGAAAGTCTTGCGACCAAAAATACTTGCGACGAAATTGCTGCGACAGAGTTATTGCAAAAAACTTTTTACCTCAACAAACACACTTTACTTCGCCCAACTTTCACTTTGATAGGAATTACCCATGCGACCAGCTTCCTATTGTGACATAACATCTTTTTCTCTAACTTTATAAAAATAAATTTCTTAGTCTAAACACTTAGAATATGAAAAACACATTTCACCGGCGACAACTTGGGATAAACTGTGACACAACTATATTGTGACTCACTCACAATATCATATAACAAAATATTAAATAAGACTTGTGTCAAACAGTTATGTGGATAAAAAATAGAACATTTATGCAGTGAAATAAATATGGATTCTGTGTTTCTTTAACAAGACGGTAAATGTAAACAACGTTCACTCAGGTAAATATGGAGAAGATGTGTGGCTAAATAAAAAATTGCATTAAACCATAAACTATGGATTTATATTTTTTGTGATGGCATAACAAAGAACTATTGTCATAAATACAAACTTGGAAATTTACCAATATGTTTCACCTTATACAGAGCTTCGACTCTGAAAAATTTCACAAAACACAAAAGCTTGAGCTTCAAACTCTTCACAAAGTTCTTCCTTGTTCTTCTCCATAGTTCTCTTCTTCTCTCTGTATTTATGTATGTTTATCTCAGTCTATATCTCCATCTGTGTATTTCTAATTACAATATGCTTCTTCTAATAGGAAACTTCTACAGACTTACATTAAATACTGTAATATTATCTACCTATAAAGTTACCTTTATAGATTTAATTCACCTGCTTTATATATGAGAGACGAGGACTCTTCATCTTGTAAGACTGTTTGACAGAAACTGACCTCCTACAGACTCTAATAGAGTCGACTGATTTGCTATGTGAATCAATGAGTAATTAATATTTCCAACACTCCCCTTAATTATTAGCAGATGGGGATCTTAAAAACATAATATTACAAAAAATTTCAGAGCTGAAACTTGCTCTCTTCATGACAGAATTCACTGAGAAGAAATTTTCATTCCTAAATAACTTCGCAGATACTGGAATGTATCCCTTTCTAACAATTTTGTAAATATGTCTACAAGCTAATCTTCAGATCTGCAAAAATATAAATAGATCTCTTTGTTGTTCACCAACTCTCTTATAAAATGATACCTTGTGTCGATTTGTTTGGTTCTCTTGTGAAACACATGATTCTTTGATAATATAATGGAAGAATTGTTGTCACAGAAAATGGTTGTTGGTTCTTGCTAGTTTTGCGGTAGGTCTTTTAACATTCTTCACATCCAAAAGGCTTGACATGCAACTTTTGTAGTTGCGACATACTCTGCTTCTGTTGAAGGCAAAACTAATATAGGATGTTTCTTTGAATCCCACAACACAACACATGTACCAAAATGAAATATGTACCCATATGTGTTTTTCATGTCATCTGTGCTACCTCCATTGTCACTATCAGTGTATCCAATGAGTTTAAAATTTTATAAGGTTGAATACATAATCCAAGATCCTTTGTGCCACTTACATACCTTAGAATTCTTTTACATGCTTTCCAATGAGATTCTTTTGGTGACTCTGTGAATATTGAGATCATAGTTACTCCATACATGATGTTTGTTCTTGTCACTGTTAAATACATAAGGCTTCCAACAAGCCTTTAAAACAAATTAGGATCTACGGTTGATCCATCAACATCCTTGCTTAATTTTAAACCTCTTATTACTGGTGTTGGGGTTATCTTGCAATTAGACATATTGAATCATTTTAAAATTACACTTGCATACTTTAAATGTGATATAAAAATATTGCTTTTAGACTATTGGACTTCAATTCCCAAAAAAAATTCATGAGCCCCAAATTAGTCATTTCCAATTCACTTTCCATGAATGTTGTAAATTATTTTATACCAAAATCAATAGTAAATTTTAAAACATCTACATACATGAATACAATTAACATGTTACCTTACTCATTCACTTTGGTGTACAGCGTCACCTCACTTTCACTTCTGTGAAATCCATTCTCGGTGAGATAAGAATCAACACAAATGTACCAAGCTCTCGAAGCTTGCTTCAAACCGTAGAGTGTCTTTTTTAGCCTGTACACTTTGTGCTCTTGTCCTAGAAATTCATATCCTTGTGGTTGTTCCACATATACTTTTTCATCCAGATACCCATTCAAATATGTCGATTTAACATCCATTTGATAAATATGCCATTTGTTTTGTGTAGTGATGGCCAAAATTGTTCTAACTATGTCCATGTGTGTGACTGGTGCAAAGGTTTCATTGAAGTCTCTTCTGGGCTTCTGTGTAAACACTCTTGCAACCATTGTTTCCTTGTGATTTTGTACATTCCCATCAACATCTTGCTTGGTTTTGTAAATCCATTTGACGCTGATTACATATTTATCTTTTGGTGCATCTACCAGCTCCCATGTTTGATTTTTCTTGATGCCCTCTATTTCTTCATCCATGGCTTGTGTTCATACTTTATCTTCAATAGTTTCCTTAAATATTAATAGATCATATATTTGAGAAAATAATGCAAAGAGAGAGAAGGAATTTGGTGTACCAGCTTCATATATTTCATGTAAATTTCTTGTCTTCACTGGATCTGTCGATGTCGACCTCGATGGAGTGCTTGGTGGGGTCTGTTGTCCTCTTGGTGTGCTTGTCGGCGTAACTTTTGCTATGACTTGTGTCGATGTTTATTGTGTTGAACCATGTCACGGTGTCATGGGAGTCGATGGTGTTGTGACCGGTTGACTTACATGTGGTATTGGAACCACTTCCTCCATCATGTCATCATACTCAACATTTGACACAATCTTGACATTATTTTCGACAGTTCCATCCCTCGATTCATTCTCGACGAATTGAACGTCGTGACTAATGATTACTTTCCTTGGGACAGGGTAATACAACTTATATTCTTTTGTGTCTTCAGAATACCCAATAAAAATACATTTCTATCCCTTCTTGTCTAACTTCTTTCTCAGCTCATCTAGAACATAATCATATGTGACACAACCAAAAACTTTTAAATGAGAAACATTGTGATTCATACCTATCCATGCTTCTTGAGGAACATTTTTCTTCGCACTCTTTGTTGGACACTGGTTCATAAAATATACAACAATTGTGACTGCTTCAACCCAATATTTACTTGGAAAATGCTTGGCTTCTATTATGTTGCATGCCATATCCATAATTATTTTGTTCTTTCTCTATTTGACATCGTTTTGTTGAGGTGTATACCGTGCAGTGAATTGTTTCTATATGCCTTGGATTTTGCAGAAATTCAGAAATTCATTTGAAACATATTCATCGCCTTTGTCTATCTTTAATATTTTGATGTGGTGTCCACTCTGATTCTCCATGAGTTCCTTGAACCACTGAAACAACTAAATGCATCAGATTTATGTTTTAGAAAATATACCCATGTTTTTCTTGATTAGTCATCAATAAAAGTAAGAAAATAATTGCAACCATGAATGGATGATGTCTACATTGGACCACAAATATTAGAGTGCACAATCTCAAGTGGTGTGCGTGCTCCATATGACTTTTCGATTAGAAAATTCTCTCTGTGTTTCTTGTCAAAAATGAATTCTTCACAAACTCTCTCTGGTTTGTTTATCAATGGAAATCCTTTCACCATACTCTTTTTTTGCAGTAACTTCAGTACACCAAAATTCACATGTCCAAATTTGAAATGCCATAGCCAGGAATTATCCTGAACTTTTGTTTGAAACGTTGCTTGAATTTCATCATTGCCATTTTATTTCTTGTCACAATGTACAACCTCTTCTTTGCTTTATTCCTTGAAATCAACTCCTGCATTTGTCTTTCCTTTCATATATGGAACTATCCTCAATGGAAACAAGCGATTGCTTGTCATTGGCACTTTTTCTATCATTCAATTGCTTGGTCATATGTCTTTAATCACACAGTGATTGTCCTCCATGTAGACTCTATAAAAATTTTGTATCAAGTGTCCTATACTTAGTAAATTGTGTTTCATACCTTTGAAATGATAAACATCAGGCACAAAAATTTTCTCCCCCTATTGAGTTAGAATACCAACAATACCTTTTCCCAAAACAGTGACTTGGAAATTAGTTCCAAGTGTAACATCAGTTTGAACTAAATTATCTAGACTGGAAAACAAATTCAAATTACTAGTCATATGATTGTTTCATCATGAATCTGAATACCATATGTCACATGGACTTTATTGGATGGTATTGCATTCAATTGGGGTTGCACATGCCATCAACATTGTGTTTGATGAAGTGTTAGTGTTTGTCGACTGGTTTTGGCTTTGCTTTCCTTGGTCATACTGCTTCTTCCTACATTCATATGCATAATGACCAAATTTCTTACAATAATGACATTGAAATTTTTATTTATCAAACCTATGACCACTTGGCTGACTTGGATTTTTATTGTGTCCTCTACCAATGACATTCACGGGACTACTACTGTGTCCTCCTCCTGAAACATTTCTTCCTCTACCTCTAGAATTGTTTCTCCCCCTTCATCTTCCACGATTTATGGATGATTGTGCTATGAATGCACCTTCCAATGATTTATTTGATTTATTGATTATGTGTTCATGAGTGATTAGTGAAGCTTGCAACTCATTAATGGTAAACGTCGACATGTCTTTGTTTTCTCCAAGGTCAAAAAAAGGATTCAAATCTTGTGGGAAGACTTCTAAGAATTTTTTCAAAAACCATTTGGTCTTCTATGTTTTCTCCATGATATTTCATTTGATTTATTAAACCAACAACTCTATTGTAGTGCGACTCCACTGACTCAGTGTCTTCCATTGAGCGATATTCAAAATCTCCTCTCAGAATCTACAACTTGGAAGTCTTTACTTTGTCTAAGACTTGATATGTGGTCTCCAATACATCACATGCCTGCTTAGCAATAATTTTTGTTGGCACATTTGGGAGTATGATTTCATGCATGACTTGGTGTATGTAGAACAAAGCTTTTCTAGCTTTCTTCCTATGTTCCCTCAGGGAACCTTTCTCAGCTTGTGTGAGATTGTTATATGTCGTCTGATCTGTTGGTTCTGCATAACCATTCTGAACTATCTCCAAAACATCTTGACCTTTGAACAAATCATTCATTGTTAGAGGCCAATATTCATAATTATTTCCTATAAAAATTGGGGTTTGTAAACTCAACATGTGTGAACCAGAAGTGGAAGCCATTTTTAATTTTTAACTTTCCTTAGAAAATTACTTTTTCCCTAATAAGATGAGGTTTCTTTCCTAAACCTGCTATGATACCAGATCTCGGGAATGGAAGTTACTTGCAACAAAATTATTGCGACGAACTTTTTACCTCCATGGACTCACTTTACTTCAAACGAATTTTACTGCGACACGAATTACCTGTGCCACCAACTTCCTATTTCGATGAAACAACTTTTGGTCTAGCTTTATAAAAAGATATTTCTTAATTTAAATACTTAGAATATGAAAAACACTTTTCACTTATGGAAACTTGGGATAAACTGCGACATAACTATATTATGACTCACTCACAATATCATATAACCAAATATTAAATAAGACTTGTGTCGAACACTTATGCGCATAAAAATAGAACTTTTACGTGGTGAAATAAATATGGGTTCTTTGTGTCTTTCATGAGATGGTAAATGTAAACAACATTCACTCAGGTAAATATGGAGAAGATGTGCGGCTAAATAAGAACTTGATTTAAACCATAAACTATGGATTTATATTTCTTATGAAGGCATAACAAATAACTATTGCAGCAAATACAAACTTGGAAATTTACCAAGATGTTTCACCTTTTATAGAGCTTCGATTCTCAACACTTTCACAAAACAGTGAATTTTGAGCTTCGAACTCTTCATAGAGTTCTTCCTTTTTCTTCTCCACACTTCTCTTCTTCTCTCTGTATTTATGTATGTCTATTTCTATCTATATCTTTGTCTGTCTATTTCTAATTATAATATACTTCTTCTTATAGAAAAATTCTATGACTTACATTAAATACTAAAAACTATCTACCTAGAAACTTAGCTTCAGAAATTTAATTTGCCTACTTTATATATGAGAGACGTGAACTCTTTCTTTGTTCAAACTATCTGACAGACACTGGCCCACTACAAACTCTGACAGACACTGGCCTGCTACAGACTCTGACAGAGTCGGCTGATTTGCTATGTGGATCATCGAGTGATTAATATTTCCAACAAACTTGTTTCATTTTCTCTTTCATATGTTTTAAAATTCTAAAGTAATTGAGAGTCTACTTAAATTCCAGAAACTGTCAAAGAAACTATCATATTTGCCTAAGAAACCATTCCATATCTTCACAAAGTTGAACGACAGTAGAAAAGAGCATTTTCCTTTGCAGTTTCTGCGACATCTTTCTGAAGAAACCATTTACCTCATTTTGTCTTGTTTATGTTGGAAAATTGATACCACAATTGAGGACCAGAAGGGTGATCTTGCATTTCAACTGAGTAAGTGATTCAACATTTTAGTTATATATTTATGCTAATTTCTTGAAATTGATTTTTAAATTGGGAATATTCCATTAGAGGGTTGCCCTGGTTCTGGAATTATCGAGCTTCATACAATATTTATTACTATATTAGCTATGACATTTTATTTATTTATTTTTCATATATATATATATATATATGAGAGTTGGTATGATTAGAATTTATTAAAAGACATATTCATACATATTAAATGATTTATTCATAGGCATATAGCTAATTGCAATACACAATTCCTTTGTTTTCAAGATTCTGGAATTACTCAACTTCCTAAAACCTCTATTGCTAGATGTTCACATGTGTCTACAAGTTAATACCATAAAATCAATTTAGGTACTTGTGATAAGGTAAATAGAGTAATGTATGGATATTTCTAAGATTGAGTAGAAAAACATAGAGGTTATAATAAAGAAAACTCTTATAGTATAACAAAATTTGGTACAAATTTACAAGCCAAATGCATATTCCAGCTTTATCGTTGACTGCTTCATGGGAACTTGATTTGAAAGACCCATATTCTCCAGTTTCACAGTAGTATTACTCAAAGGTATAATGAATTCCTTACAACCGATCTTCTAATTCTCTTCATCTGCCACATCTTGCTGCAATTTCATGAACTTTGAAATGTCATCTTTTTGGTTACTTTTTTAAACATGATTATGATGGGTTACATGGATTGGAACAGGCTCATAAGCTTCATACATTGATCCAGGTTGATTTTTTAGGAATTTATTGTGTCTTATTACAATTATTGTGATGCAACATGCCTCCATACAAATGCCAGGATGAAACACTCCAGGGTGAAATATCAAAATGGAATAATTATTCATTTGAGGCTTCTAAGTGATAGACGTAATGTCCTTTATTAGTCCCTTCCCTCAGTGTAGAAGGGAGTATATGAATCGGCTTACCGCCATTTCAAATAATCTACAATTATAACCAAACATATTTTAAAACTTTAACCCACTACTACATTTTGACCAAAAATCCGACGGCCGTCATGTCGGATTTTCGACACTTCTCTGTCGCATGTACGACACTTTGATTTTTTGTTAAGCGTCGGAAATTTGTCGTCGAGTTTCCGACACCTAACTAACCGTCGGTTAAGCGACAGCTAACTAACCGTCGGTTAAGCGATGGAATATCCTCGACAATGGTGAAATTTTATAAGAAAAACGACAGCAAGAACCGTCGGATTTGCGACGGATATCTACAAATAACGTCGGAAAAGCGACAGTTTTGAGCGTCGGATTTGCGACGGATAGCTACCAAAACGTCGAAAAAGCGATAGTTTACAGTGTCATATTTGCGACGGCTATTTACAAAAGACGTCGGATTTGCGACAGCTGAAAGCGTCACTTAAGCGACGCCTGCTAAAAAATAATTTTAAAAAAATATTTTGAAAAAAACATAAAGGAGTCTTTTTTCCCCTTTATTTACTTTTCAGATAAAAACATAAAGGAGGGCCATTTCTTTGACTGGTG
>LPNX011196782.1:998755-1018296 GCA_001517045.1 Pseudotsuga menziesii
GTGAAATTCACCCAAAGAAGTGCCCATATTTGTTGTAGGTGACTGTTTTTTATCACTTTTAGGGCCGTTGTGTGAAAATATGCCTCAAAATGCCCCTTTGAAGGTTGTTTTACGGATAATAAGTGTACAAACCAAGGTTAAACAAACTTGATGTTTATTGATTATTTTAGATTCATTATACTGTTTTTTTTATGCAAACTGCTACTCCATTGTTTATCTCACAGAGGCTACCGTCATTTAGTATTTAAAGACAATTTTATTGCAGAACTTCTCATTCATGCCTAGGTTTCACTAAATAATGCTTAGGAATGTTGATATAATGCCGTAGGTTGCATTTTGAAGGCTTAGGTATGCCTAGGACTGCTTCTCCAGATCCATATGTTCTTTTTGTTGGTAGAATGTTGGTGGGGTTAGGTGATGGATAAGGCACGCCTCATAACAAGTTCACACACTTCTCCTACTGCTGTTCACACACAAGATTGATTATTAGAGGCTGTTACATGCTCAATTTTTTTGTCTTTTTGCTTCTTCATAGTTGTATGAGACTATTTTGGGGTTGAAAAGTGTCCATAATCCATGTAGGTGTGCCCAGGACTGCTATAGGTTCCCTGTGTTTTCTTTGCTCACAATTCCTCTAAACTTTGTCAGAGTTCCAAGTACAGACTCTATAAGCTTAAAGCTAGCTCCTAGCTTCCCCAATAGCTCTTCCTGCTTTGGCTTGCCCAGGGCTAGGCCATGACCTGTTGATAGCCTGTTAGGCTGGGTCGTGACCATTGTGAGGAATTCTAGGGCTTCCATGACTGTTTTGAGTTCTAATCTGTGACTTCTAAGGTCTGTTTAGTGGTTAGTATACTTGCTGGTGTCTACCTGTTGATGTCTAGAGGTCTAAACTATGAAGTTTATCCTTGGAAGGTGACTTTTCCCCTCTCAGCCTCCTTGAGGCTGCTACTATTGTGTTTGAAGGTGTCTTCTGTCTTGGTGAAGGTGCTGCTGCAGTATGAGGGTGTTAGTGTATGGCTTAAGGCTGCTTCTGCCCATTTGAAAGGTACTGCAATTGATTGATGTATGGTTGTACTACAAGTCAGTGAATGTAAGCATGGTACAGTCAAACTAACTGGTGCATTTGGTGCATTTAGTTTCATATAGTCAAATACAGTGCACAAAACAAGAGCACACAGGGATCTCTGCACAATTACTTATTACTCCAACATTCTGAAAAGGTCCAGGCCAATAATATCTCACACAGACTTGTAGAACTCAACTGAATCTAGAGATTTCTGTTCTTTCATAGTCCAAACAGCTGATTTCATTTCTTTCAATGTCAAAGGACTTCTAATGTACTAGTTTTCCACTTAAACCAAATGCTGGAAATGACCAGCTAGCAATGGTCTTGATTAGAAGCACTCTTATCTGAAATGCAAGAGGAAGAGAAATATCCTGTAAATAAGTGTAGAAAGCCTGTCTATTCTCCCTGGATTCCTATTTTCACATCTATTTCTAAGTTTTATGGAAGAAATGTTAAATGCTATTTGCATCTGTTTCAAGTAGTCATCCCCTGAATCAACATAGCTCTTTCTGGCTTTGATAACACCACTTTCCATGGTGTCTTCCATTTTCTACAAAACATATTCAAGCCCAGCAACCTAGAGCAATATTATATGTATTGAAGTCCAAAAACCACTGACATTTAGTTGTGCTCTAAGATCCCGCTCTTGTAGTTACTAGTTTTACTCTGACTTGCCCTTGCACCTATTGCTTGGCCATCAATTTGCCCCAGCCTCTTAATAGATGAATCAATCCCCCCTCTCCCTCCTCGCTCCCAACAAGCAAAGGAACCAACTCCCAGACTACTGCAATTACTTTCTTGCACTCTATAGAAGTAAATTAGAGACATGAAGCTTGACAGCCAACTTGTTATTCTGCTTTTGGCCCTTGGCCCATATTGAGGCTAATAATGATTGGGAGAGGATGGAACTTTGTGGCTGGCAATAGAATTTCCAAGCACCTATTTAGGGAGTTGCAATAGTGGAATAGATCCTAATTTATTCAAAACCTGTCTAAACTGATTATGATTCTAGAATCCCCTCTCTGCTTATTAGTCCAAAGCGAGCCATCCCAATCTTTTATTTTGCTTCTGTTTCCAATTTAGATCAGCAATGTACATGACACACTGACAGTTATTCCAGGACTATCATGAGAAAAAAAGGTTGGCCACTGAAGTGCCAGCATTTCTAACCACATCCCACTCAGCTATTCATTTAGCTAAACCCATATCCTGGGTTTGGAAAGCATTCAACCAAACCCATATCCTGGGTTTGGCAAGCATTCAGCCAAACCCATATCCTGTAGTAACCTTGAATGCTGATGATTCTCAATCAAATCAAAGTATTGCAACTTCTAGCAATCAATAGGAATCTTCAAAGTCAAGTGATGCAGGGATAATCCCAGCTCCTCTCATATCAATTATCCACAAACTTTTCCCAAACAAGTTCAGACTCAAGCCAGGTCCCAGATCTAGTTTTTAAATTACCTTCATTGCTCTTTACTAATTTATTTTTGTTCATATTACAGAATTTCCATTTTTTTTAATTATGTATGTCAGGTGCCTTTGGAAATAATATCATTTTCATCACAGTCTCACAATCCCCAAGCCAAAAGGGAATTTTAGAGACAATGTGGGAGAAGATTGTTCGAAGGAAGAAACCTGAATTTCAGAATGTTGAGGATGCACATAGACAGCTGCAGTAGCAGTTGCTAAGGCAGGCCAAACGAACTCTTGTGGTGTTGGATGATGTCTGGTCCAGGGCAAATTTGGAAAACTTGTTGTTTAAAGGGGAAGTTTATAAGACCCTTGTAACAACACGGGATTGTTCTACCGTCCCCACAACAACCTCTACCCGACTTTATGAATTACCATTGCTGGATGATGCTAATGCACTGCCCCTTTTCTGCTTTTGGGCGTTTGGACAGAAATCAATTCCAAGCAATGCAGATGAGCAGCTAGTCAAGCAGGTATGCCTCTTACAGTACTACTGAAATGCTATTTACATGCAATATATTATTGTACAAGTTTGATTGAGTTTAGTGATTGCGATACACTAAATGTATCTAATTTACAAGAAATTACTGCTATGGCGTATAATGGTATCCCTATGATTCCAAATTAATACTTTGTCTATTGTATCGATGTTCCATTAAAAGAGTTTCTAGGCATATACTCAATAGCATATTCATCTTCATATGCAATAAAACAAAAACTTGTGAATGAACTTTAGGTTTATTAGACCTGATATTCATGCTTTCCACAACAGCAAAAAAATGTGTGTAATTGGTTTTCCACTTATTGTTGTTGATGTATGAATCACACGTGCAAGCTGAATGTAAAGGCCTTCCACTTGCTCTAAAGGTGATTGGAAGCTCTTTGCATGGTCAACCTCGTCCGGTGTGGGATAGTGCCAAGAACAAGCTTCTAAATGAGAAATCGATATCAGATTATCACAAAGAAGGGCTTCTTAAATGCTTGGAGACTAGTATTGATGCCCTGGATGAGGAAGCACGTGAGTGCTTCTTAGACTTGGGATCATTTCCAGAGGATAGAAAAATCTCAGTGGATGCATTGTTGGACATTTGGGTTTATGTGCGAAAGATGGAGTGGCATGATGCTTTTGCAATCTTGTTAGAATTTGCCAGCGTGAATCTGTTGAATTTAACAAGCAATCTCAGGTAAGCGCCTTCTTTTCTATGTGTTGTGTGCTCAAGCACTTTTCATCGTGGCTTTCTTTGTCTTATAAGTTGTGTTGTATCGGTAATTTGGTGTAGTAAGAGCAAGGAAATCAATTATGGCATTGCCTCTGAGTAGTACTTTTCTCAACATGATGTAATGCGAGACTTAGCCATATATTTGTCATCCCAAGGCAGTCTAGTTCGTAGGAAGAGGTTGTTTCTGCCCAAACAGGAGGACAATTCACCAGGAAAATGGGAGCTGCTCAAGGATCAAGCATTTGATGCTCAAATTGTTTCCATTCCCACAGGTGGGTGATTTTAACAGCTTTGTTTTAAACATAGATAGTTTTTTGCTTCAAAAACTGGAGTCAAAAGAATTGTATTGGGAGTTTCTGCTTCTTTTCTCTGGTCCTTGTGTTTCATGCTAACCAAAAAGTGTAACTTACAAAGGATATAGACAGCCTGTCATGGACCTGGCCTAGAAACCAGAGAACCTTGCTAAAGAAAATCTTATGGGGTTCTTGAAAGCAATTTCTCTGAAACTGCACTTTCAATCACCAAACACCAAATTCTTTTGAATTTCTGCTAATTATTTTACCTTGAAAATCATAACTTTCTGTATACCCAAAATTAGATTTGAGGTAGTTGGTAATGTACACTATATTCTTTCTATCTCTGGTTTTCTCTTGAGACAAAATGCTCAATTTTGCTGCTTAGGCTAAGCAATCAAGTGCAAAGAAAAACTATTTCTTTTTGTGGAACATTTCCATCTTAGTTCGCGTACATTATTGATTCAATTCTCAAGATTCTCTGTGCATGTCATATGTGAATCTTATCCTACACCAAATAGGTTATCTGCATAAACTGTTCATATACTAATTTCATAGTGTGTGCATAACCTATAATGTATGTAATGATTTCATAGAAAAGATATGTATGTAATGATTTTATAGTGTGTGCATAACCTATAATGTATGTAATGATTTCATAGTGTGTGCATAACCTATAATGTTCTAATTGGCATTTGTGGTTTACCTATGTAGGTGCAATGGAAGACAAACAGTGGTGTGAGATGAATTTTCCTGAAGCGGAGGCTTTGGTTTTACTCTTTTCTGCAAGAAAATACATTCTTCCATCATTTTTGAGTTCTATGAGAAAATTGAAAGTCCTCATAGTATTCAGTTGTGGGTCCAAGAGAGAAGCAGTGAACTGTCTACCAGCCTTATCTTCACTTACTCAGCCTAAGGCAATGCACTTGGAGAGGTTGAATCTGTCCCCACTTCAACTTGCAGGCTTTGCAAAAAAAATTTGCATCTTTGGTGCAGTCAACAAACACAAGCTTTGATGCTTTATTGGATGCTCTTCTTTCAAGTGCCAAACCTTCTCCACAATTGGGTGGTCTTGCAAAGCAAGCTCTCTATTCAATTGCTCAGTGTGTGGCAGTTCTTTGCCTTGCTGCAGGAGATAAGAAATGTGCATCTACTGTAGAAATGCTGATGAACATTCTGAGAGACAGTAGTGGTGCCAATTCGGTTAGTTCTGCCACTAAAATAATGTTGTATTGACACATTTATATGACTTATGAAAATGGCAGGATTGTTCTCATGCAGATACTACTGCATCTTCCTTTGTTATAAGTTTTCTTAGGGTACTTTGTTTTGGTTTCCTAGAATATGTGTTTGAGAACATTAATATTGTTAGATGTATACATAAACAATCAAAGTTTATATAGTGCCTGAATATAAGTGTAGAATATGTTAACTGATAGTTTCTCCCAACTGTAAAGTCTTATGTTGATTCATTGTTTTATATGCTTTATGACTTAATTCTGATTACATTTTCCATACATTACAGGCACGACAGCACCTTGCTCTGCTAAATATATACCCCTGTTATAAATATACCCAACTTGAAATTTTTTTATTTTTTTTTTAAAATCACTTCCCTCGCTTAAGCGACGCTTATACCTGTCACTTATTCGACGTGTAATCTGTATCTCCATCGCTTAAGCAACGCTTATACCTATCGCTTATTCGACGTGTAAGCTATATCTCCATCGCTTAAGCGACGCTTATACATGTCGCTTATTCGACGTGTAATCTGTATCTCCGTCGCTTAAGCGACGGTTATTCCTGTCTCTTTTTCGACGGAATAAAGAAAAAAAATTGACTACCGTCGATTAAGCGACGGCCTTGCTGTCGCTTAACCGACGGCATGAAGGTTATTTTCTCAAAAAAATTTCACTACCGTCGAAGATATTCTGTCACTTAATCGACGCTTTAAATTTAACCGACGGTTACTTAGGTGTCGCTTAACCGACGGTTACTTAGGTGTCGGATAACCGACGACAAGTTTTCGACGCTTAAAAAAAAACCAAAGTGTCGTACATGCGACAGGGAAGTGTCAAAAATCCGACATGACGGCCGTCGGATTTTTGGTCAAAATGTAGTAGTGAGTTAATATAGTTTATATTTAATTATAATTGACATAGATATTCCATATCTATATATTGTAGGTCTTTAGATAAAGGGTAACTTTTCATGTCTAGTTTGGGGTCCTAAGATCAATTCTCATCACTCAAAAAGATTAAGAAAGGGGGTGTTTAATGAGTATATCATTTCCTCTCTAAGAATCACAGGTATAGAACAACTAAAAAAAATATTTCCAATGGGAAGCAGGAGAGTGCATTAAAACCACGAAGAATGACACCTCACCTTTGGAATATGCAATACAATAGAAATCGTCAAGCTAGTACGTATGGATCATCGTATATGAATTGTTATGTATTTTAATTTTTATTCTGAGTTGTTTACTATAGTGGCCATATTTGATCATTATAATTTATTTATAAACTAGTATTCACGGTGTCCATCATGATCATGAAGGAATTAATGGGCTTCCATACTATGAGCAACTACAAATTGCTCATCTCTTTGATACAATGCATATTGGAAAGAATGTGATTGAAACATTATGGCGACTACTAGAGCTAAGGAGAAAGAAATATAAACTTGCGAAAGCTTGTAAATACATTCAAGAAGGCAACCATGCATTGAAAGACGTCATTCAATTTCATAGCAACAGAGACCAGATTAATATAAACTCAATTCCATGGATGTTTAGGGAGCATCAAAGTAATGTTTCCCAAGAAGTAATGTGGAAATTAATGAATTAATGTTGTGCATTAATTCAAGTTAAGTAATTTAATGTTTGTTTTTGTTAAATTTTGGTATTTGTTTGCGTCACTTGTAGATGGTTGACATCTAAAGAAATCCATAAAGAAGATATAAAGTATTGTAGGAGAGAAATTCCTCTCCCCATGTGTGAAATGAAGAAGCATCTACCTTCAACATTTTTCAATGCACAGGAACACTACCTCATACACCAAGTAGAGGAGATTGAATTGTGTGGACTTGTGCACTCAAGGTCCATGTGGATGGTTGAGAGGCACTTGAAATTTATGAAGGATTTGGTGAGACAATGAGCATGTTCTAAGTGTTCTATGATGGAAGGATATATGGTATACCAAAACATGTTGTACGTTAGTGAATATCTTCCTAATTTAGCGTCAAAGCTCAATTTACATCGCATTTGTGATTCAGACTCCAATAACAATTTTGAAGGGGAGCACCTAAAGGGGAAAGGTAGATCGAGGAAGGTGAAAGGTAATTATTAGCTAGTGGATGTTAATTATATTGTACATATTCTAATTGAATTTTCAATTTATTGCATCAATTAAGAGCATATACTTTGTTCATAAAATTTACATCTGTCTTGAATTTTAATGTTTATTGTCATCAAGCAGTTGGTCGAGAGTGGGATGCAATTCATTTATACATCACAAACAATCTTGACTGGATGAAGGTATGGATTGAACGATGTGAAAAATTGGGTCATGGAATATCATGGGAAGGTGTGGCTTCATTGGTAAAAGAAACACATCGCAATGGAGATACAAATGTTACAAAAAGGGAAATCGATTTAGCATATGGTTTAAAAGATAATCAGGAAAGCATATTAATCAATCAATCTAAATATTTTATTTTGGAAATTAAATTTTGATGTACATCTTGTTCTTTTCCATGTATGGTTGCATAAACATGCAATTAATCATAAATATTGAATCGTTGTGTAATATTTTCATGTATTTCTTGTTGTAGGTAAAACACCATAAGGATATGGTATGCAATGGTTGTAGATATCGCATCAAAAAATTGGATGAAACAAAGAAAACATCATATTGTGTGATATCTATAGTTTTTTTAGGTGACCAATGTTTCATATAGAAGTGAAAGACATCCAAAACTCTCAGAAAATTGATACTATGGGTATTTGGAAGATATTCTACAATGTGACATTAAATCCTTCAAGGTAGTTTTGTTCGTTGTCAAATGTTACAGGTTGCAATTGAATCAACATGATCCCGATAAAACTATTATGAACATGATAATGGATTTACCATGGTAAATACAAGGTTGTTTGAGATAGGAAAGGATCCCTATGTTCTTCCAAGCCAATGTGAACAAGTATTTTACTCGGAAGTTCTAGGTAAAGCGGGTTGGTCATTTGTTGTGAGAAACGATCCAAGGGGAAGGCTAGTAAAGTATAACATTGATGAAGGCAATGAAGAGGGTACTCTGGAAGAAGAATACGATGATGAAGAGCATGATCAACATGAGTTAAATGATCATGATGATCCAGCAGAAGATGTCCAAGAATTAGTTGAATCAGATGATGTAGCAAACAATGCCCATGAATATTATATCGATGATGACATGATGAGCGTAACTGATTTAGATGATGATGATGGTATGGCCAATACTTAAAATGTTGACTCTAGATCTGATGATATGGATGAAGACTTGGATGATGAAAATGATGAAATCTATTGAAAGGTAAATATTTAATTAGACATATTATTTTATCTTTTTTTTTTTAAAAAGAGTTACTAACATTAATGAGACCATATATTTACAGATATGAGAACAGACCAGGATAAAATAATCTTCATCATCATTAACATCATCATTAACATCATCATCATCATCATTGTCATCTTCATATTCATCATCGTCATCATCATAATCATCATTGTCATCATCATCTTCATCTTCATCATCTTCATCATCGTCATATTCATCATCATCATCAACATCAATGTCATTGTCTTACTTATCGTCATCATGATCATTGTATTAATTGTCATCATCATCATCGTCTTCATCTTCTTCATCATCATCTTCATCATCACCATCATCATCATCATCATCATCATCATCATCATCAACATCACCATATTCATCATCATCATCATCGTCGTCATCTTCATCATCATCATCGTCGTCGTCGTCATCAACATCAACATCATCATCATCATCAACATCAACATCACCATCTTGATCATCATCGCCGTTGTCATCTTCATCATTGTCGTCATCATCATCATCATCATCATCATCATCATCATCAGCATCATCATCATCATCAACAACATCACCATCTTCATCATCATCATCATCGTCGTCGTCATCATATTCATCATCATCATATTCATCTTCATCATCATCACCATCATCATAATCATCATCAACAAAACCATCTTCATCATCATATTCATCATTATCATCATCAACATCATCATCATCATCATCATTATCAAGATCATCATCATCATCATCATCATCAACAACAACATCATCATCATCAAGATCATCATCATCATCATCATCATCAACAACAACATCATCATCATCAAGATCATCATCATCATCTTCATCATCATCATCATCAACATCAACATAACCATCTTCATCATCATCACTTTCATCATCATCATCATCATCATCAAGATCAAAATCTTCATCATCATCATCATTGTCGTCATCTTCATCATCATCATCATCATTGTCATCAACATCACCATCATCATCATCTTCATCATTGTCATCATCACCAACATCATTATCATCTTCATCTGCATCATCATCATCTTCATCATCATCTTTATTATCATCATCGTCATCGTCGTCATCGTCATCACCAACAATGTCATCATCTTCATTTTCATCGTCGTCATCGTCGTCATCATCGTCATATTATCATCATCATCATCTTCATCGTCGTCATCATCATTGTCATCATCGTCGTCATCATCATCATTGTCATCTTCATCATCATCGTCATCGACATCATCATCTTCATCATCATCATCATTATCATCATCACCATATTCATCATTAACATCATCATCATCATCGTCGTCATCGTCGTCGTCGTCATCATCATCATCATCATCATCATCATCATCCTTGTCATCATCATCATCTTCATCATGATTATCATCATCACCATCATCATCATCATCATCTTCATTGTCTTCATTTTCATCACCATCATCATCATCATCTTCTTCATCGTCACCATCATCATCATCATCATCATCCTCGTCACCATCATCAATATCATCATCATCATCGTCGTCATCATCATCATCAAGATCAACATCTTCATCATCTTTGACATCATCGTCATCTTCATCATCATCATCATGTTGATAATAATCATATTTATCATCATCATCATAATCATCGTCGTCGTCGTCGTCATCACCATCAATGTCATTGTATTCATTGTCATCATCATCATCATCAAGATCAACATCTTCATCATCATTGTCTTCATCTTCATCATCATCAGCTTCATCATCATCGTCATCTTCATCATTATCATCATCATCATTGTCATCATCATCATCGTCATCGTCATCACCATCAATGTCATCGTATTCATTGTCATCATCACATTAGAGGAAATTTCAACTCAAAATGGGCCTCCTAAAAAAAATTAATAAAATAATAGTTAAAATAATAAAATATTATTTATTAATTTTGGAGGAAGAAAAGAAAAAAACTACTTTTTTGTTTGTATTTTCAACATATCTCCCCGTGTTTTTATGCAAATTTCAATTGGGAGAGCTCATTGGATGTGGAATTAAATTCCACATTCAACGAGTAACCACTCGGCATACTTTTGACAGAACCTACTACCCCAAAAACAAGAAATACCTGAAAAACATGATCACGACATCATCATCACATTTTTCAAGTATTTCTTGTTTTTGGGGTAGCGGGTGTTACGGAGAGAAATTCCTATGGCTAATGTCTAACACTAAAGGATCAGACCTCGTAACTTATTCCGGACAGTTGAAGTAGATCCCCATTGATCTTTCCAATCTTCAGCTTGAATTGATCTGTTACTTCCTCAACAACAAGTAAACAATACAAGCATTCTATATATCATGGTGTTAGATCTATTCTAGCATATATAATCAATAATGTAAAAGTATTTGACATGATCCCATGGATACAATATTCATTCAAACACACATTATTGGACAGGAAAAGATATTTCTATTAATATAAATCATAGATTACAAGATACAACCTCTGAAGGCACGTCTGCGAACCGGAGAAACTAAATCCCCCACTTGGACCTCCACTACTTCAATCCTCCATCTCTCGATAGCAAGCTCACAAGAAAAAGGCAAGCTTGGGAAGAACACAAAAGTGCTCCAAGGGACAAAGGGATGCAAACTCAAGCATAAGTTCCGGCAACAATGGACTATAGTTTCTTTGCTCTCAATTCTCTCTTATGCCTTTAATGTACCAAGGGGTTCCTTATATAGCTTTTCAAATGGGTAATGAAAGGTCGAATCCGAGCGATCTCAAGGCATAGGGAAGGCCAGGAGTCAAATGAGTCGGATCCATGTCAAGGAAAACTCCAAAAGGATTTGGATTATGCACACATCCCGATGTACGCGTTTTTAGTGGTCAAACCCACGTATATACGCGCTTATAGGTTTAAAAGTCATGTATAGCATTTTTCATGTGTTTTTAGGGATGATCAAGGAAACATCAAAGGACAAAAAGTGGTCCATAGGGTCTAAGGAGTCTACAGCGGGACAGGAGAAGGCCATACAAAGTGTGATTCACCTAGAGTGGTGAAATCCACTATAACATATGCCCCCTAATGTGTGAGGTCAGAGGGGTCATACGATGGTCGAAATACATTATAAGTCCATCCCAGAAGTGGAGTGATGAAGGATCCCAAATGGAATACCAGCCACCCAATCAGCATAGTACAATAATACAACTCTGCATACAACTGCAAATACATATAGTAGTCACGGATACATAAGAGTACAATGGCCATGAATAGGCATGATACATGATATCACATATGTGGTCATTGCCATGTACAATATATATAGATCAGAATCTCCATGATGAATATATACAAAGGACCATGATCTCCAAAATGGTTGAAGAGATATAATAGATCAAGATCTCCATAGTGGCTGGAAATATCTGACATATACTGGAATCAAGTCACGAGAGCTGAAATCTCATGAACACTGGCACGATCAAGGAGGTAGCATATAAGAGATGACACCAATCTGGAAAGTCTTCTACACAAACCGTTATGAGTACATGTCCTACTATACGAATAGAGGTGTCGAGGTCGAACATAGTAGTCCATCGTCTAATTACCGGTCATTAATGTATACCGTTAATAGACGCGAGATCACCCACCGATAATGAAAATGGGAATCAAGGTACTAGAGTGCAAACTAACAAGCATGAATAAATGTGTTGAGGTTGAACACTTGAAAGGATCCATCGATCAGGGGACATTGATGTATTCCCAAGAAACTATCGATGGCAAGAGAACCTTCCACTGATGACTGCAAGTCTCAAGGCACTCAAAATGACTCTAGACTCCAATCCTAGAATAAATGATCTGAAGTCGATGGGATGAAATCCACTGGAAGGAGGGCATTAAGGAATCCCCCATCATCCCACACGAGGTACTCAGCAAATTTGTATAATGTAGAAGGACTTGATCATAAAGTGCATGAACCAGTAACTGTACCGGGAATGGCCGACATGCAAAGTCAAGATAACTAAGGAATGGTCGACTCAGGTTTCAACTTCCTTCGAACAAGAGCATAACGGCATATGGTGACTGAATGAAGGCAACATAGACTCGATATACAAACTGGGACATCTCTGTGACACAGGAGGCATCAACAGAGGCTCCATAGGGACTGGAAGCTTAACCAGTCGGTGGAGATAAACTCAGATAAATGAGTACAGCTCCTAAATTCAAACTATAACCCAACCAATGGATGTGATATACAATGCTCTGTTCGAACGCGACACGACTTGACAGCTGCCACAGATAACATCTTTCCTTGTTCGGCTTTTTGGTTTTTTGATTTTTTTTTTTTTACTTTTTCAGTTATTTAAAAAGCTTAAAAAAAGAATAAAATAGCTTTATAGTTACAAACTAGGAGGAGACGAGTGTCATAAGGGAAAACAAACTAGTTCCAAGCAGTGGAACATACCTATGCTCAATGCAAGGATACATGTGTAGGATACCGACACTCGAGGGAAAATCCCCTCCCGGTAAAAAGGAAATCAAGCTGTGAAGGATATAAAAAATGGATCTGCATGGCTAGACATGAGACAAGCTCGGGCTATATCGCTGAAACGCAATGTCAGGGGAGCCGACATAAAGCTCAATAAGGCAGGAAAAGCTCATGATAATGCATTCACAACTTGACATGAGGGAGTCCCGGGGAAATGGCCAGCATAAAGTTCAAGAGGAGTATGAATCTCTTGCTCAAGGACATGGCGAGACTAAAAAGGGACTCCCGGACCTAAGAGAGGACTCACAACATGGGTACCAAATGCAAAAAGGGAGCTAACTAGGGCACCCATGTATAGGAAAGCTCTACCATTCACATAGTACCACTTCTAACAACAGCATGAAGGTTCTGTGATACCATGGAATGGGTTAGTACCTAAGGTTAAGATGGAACGGTCATAAGGAAATGCATAAGTGCAAGCGGATGTGACTTCCTAACCTATATGCCAGTTCAGACATAATACCTGTGATAGGAACGAACGGGTCGAAACCTCAGAGAGAGTGTACAAAAATTGGACCCTACCTGACAACCATATTAGTCCAAAACAACCCAAAATAATCAATAAAGAATCCAAACTATAGGATATAGGGAGCAATGATCATGACAACCGCACCCAAAGGAAACAATGCGGTGAACAATGGGACATAAAAAGGAAAGTAAGGTGTAGACCCAACGTTCACGCATTCACTACCACCCCCATGAGGGTAACCACCAGTGTAGAGACCAAGAGAAGGGATTCAACATCCTCCACAAATGGAGTAGAGGGCGGAATGTGACTACTCCCAAATCTATAAGCACAGTAAGGGGCTATGATGCCCCCAAGTCTGACACTAGTGTCCATACTAGGACCAAGACGGGTGATAGGATACCAGGAATGCCGAAAATAAAAGGACCTGAACTCAAGAGAGCATAAATATACTCAAGTAACCGCAATCCCAAAGGCCAACTAGTGCACAAAGAGCACACTCCTAAGAAAATCTACAGCCAAAATACAAGCAAACCAAGGGGAGGATATGTGAGCTCCCGAATGCAGTAGGTATGTCTCGCCTGGGAGAGGCTCGAAACTCCCATACACTATAAGCCGAGGTATGTAACCAATTATAGTGGCCCTCAGCTTCAACGCATAAATCGACTGTGCTGTCCGACCTCTACCTCGCCGGGACACCCGCAAAATAACCCCTGCAAAGTACCCCCTCGATATCCTAGGTAAGGCCACTAAGGTCACCTCAATATAATCAATGCTCAGGCAGACAGTCGCAGGTGGGATTGACCGTATGGGCAGGGTAGCAAAGCCTGAAACTCTCAAAAGAGCCCCCGGATATGAATACAATCCTGGAAATATCTTCGGTGCTACTCAATTATGACTAGGGGTCATCCTAATCAATAACCACTCACACTGCCTCGTGCTTAACTCCCTTTTGAGAGGAGGATCCTGAGAAACACTGGTTATATCAAGGATTTCACACACTCACCTGGACAGACACATACATGTTGTTGTTTAGTGATCTTGGAGAATTTACTCACAATGAACTATTCCCAGACCCTAAAACCTAATCTTGTTGGTGCACCCTAGAAAATAAAAGAGTGTAATTCATTTTAATTTAGCGTTGATTTTAGTTGGCTGTAATTACTCCAAGGGAAATGGCCGTGAAACTAATGACATTATGACTCAGCAGTGAAATAAATATGCACACCATAACAAGCAATGCTAAGTGCAATCTTTGTCAAATGAAAAATAGGGTATGCCACTACATGAGATGCATAAATATATATTCCTTTGTGAATTCCAATGCAATCCTTCCTATATGAACTCTTAAATACAAATCTCATCCAAGCAATCCAATGCAAGTACCTCCTCAAATCCATATCTAAGATGCAACTAAGAGTGCAAATACTTTGTATTTTTCAATATAAAAGAATGAAAAATGCAATAAAAGTCATCTAAAACTCTGAGTCTCTGCAGAAAGTATAAAACACAAGCCCAGCAAGACACCAAGACAAAAAAGAGTAATGCACTAATGGCAAAACAAAAAGGATAAATGACTAAAACTACTTTCAAAGAAAAATCAATGAAAAAGTGGTCTCTGGTCACAAAAGAAGCATCCAACAGACAACATCAGACCCAAGGAAGACCCAACCACACTCACAACCCACCCAGCAAATTCCCACAACATCAAACTCACCAAAAGGGAGGATGTACGCGACTTTTGGCCAAAAACCCACGTATGTACATGACTTTTGGCCAAAAACCCGCATATACAGAGAAGGCAATGGTAAAAACAAGGCCAAGGCCAAACCAATAAAGGGGAGTATCAGTGGATAAACATACTATAAAATGCGACACAGAAATAGGGAGAAACCAAGAGCAATTCAATAATATCAAGCCCATTGTGCCCACAAACCCCAAATAAAAACAAGGAACGTCCCCAGCAGAGTCACCAACTCTGTTATGGAGAGAAATTCCTATGGCTTGGGGTACCACAACAGACAGCTTGACTCTAGAAATCAATCCTTTCTAATATGCAATAGAAATTAAATGTCTAACACTAAAGGATCAGACCTCGTACCTTATTCCGGATGGTTGAAGTAAATCCCCGTTGAGCTTTCCAATATTCAGCTTGAATTGATCTATTACTTCCTCAACAACAAGTGAACAATACAAGCATTCTATATATCATGGTGTTAGATCTATTCTAGCATATATAATCAATAATGTAAAAGAATTTGACATGATCCCATGGATAAAATATTCATTCAAACACACATTATTGGATAGGAAAAGATATTTCTATTAATATAAATCAGAGATTACAAGATACAACCTCTGATGGCACGTCTGCGAACCGGAGAAACTGAATCCCCCACTTGGGCCTCCACCACTTCAATCCTCCATCTCTCGATAGCAAGCTCACAAGCAAAAGGCAAGCTTGGGAAGAACACAAAAGTGCTCCAAGGGACAAAGGGATGCAGACTCAAGCATAAGTTCCGGCAACAATGGACTATAGTTTCTTTGCTCTCAATTCTCTCTTATGCCTTTAATGTACCAAGGGGTTCCTTATATATCTTTTCAAAGGGGTAATGAAAGGTCGAATCTGAGTGATCTCAAGGCATAGGGAAGGCCAGGAGTCAAATGAGTCGGATCCATGTCAAGGAAAACTCCAAAAGGATTTGTATTATGCACACATCCCAATGTATGCAGTTTTAGTGGTCAAACCCACATATATACGCGCTTATAGGTTTAAAAGTCGCGCATAGCATTTTTCATGTTTTTTTACGGATGATCAAGGAAACATCAAAGGACAAAAAGTGGTCCATAGGGTCTAAGGAGTCTACAGCGGGACAAGGGAAGGACATACAAAGTGTGATTCACCTAGAGTGGTGAAATCTGCTATAACAGCGGGGTCTGTCAAAAGTATGTTGAGTGGGTACTTGTTGGATGTGGAATTTAATTCTGCATCCAACGAGCTCTCCCAATCGAAATTTAAGTAAAAACATGGGGAGATATGTCAAAAATAAAAACAAAAAAAGTAGTTTTTTTATGATACCTATCCCCAAATTTATATTAAAAAGGCGTTTAATACCTATATGGTATTTCAAATTTAAATCAATTTCATTGGCTAACACATGATGACATGGAATTTGAATTAGAGTTAAAAGGCCCATTTTGAGTCGAAATTTTCTTTAATTCTTCATCATTATCATCATGATCATCATCGTCGTCATCATCAACATCACCATATTCATCATCATCATCATCATTATCATCATCATCATCTTCATCGTCATTGTCATCATCTTCATTGTCATCATCACCATCATCATCATCATCATCATCATTATCATCATCATCATCATCATCATCATCATCATCATTATCATCTTCATCATCATCATCAACATCACCATATTCATCATCGTCATCTTCATCGTCATCATCGTCATCGTCATCATCAAGATCATCATCATCGTCATCATCATTAAGATCAACATCGTCATCATGATCGACATCATCATCATCGTCATCACCATCAATGTCATCTTCTTCATTGTCGTCATCATCGTCATCATCATCATCATCATCTTCATCGTCATCATCATCATATTCATTATCAACATCGCCATCATCATCATCATCATCATCATCATCATCATCATCTTCATCATTATCATCTTCATCATCATCATCATCGTCGTCATCATCACCATCTTCATCATCATCATCATCATCATCATCCTCATCAAGATCATCACCATCATCATCATCCTCATCAAGATCATCATCATCATCAAGATCAACATCTTCATCATCATCGACATCATCATCATCATCTTCATCTTCATTATCATCTTCATCATCATCATCATTTTGATCATCATCGTCTTCATCATCATCTTCATCAATACCATCATCATCATTGTCATCATTATCATCATCGTCGTCATCACCATCAATGTCATCATCTTCATTGTCGTCGTCGTCGTCATCATCATCATCATATTCATAATTATTATCATCCTCGTCATCATCATCATCAACAACATCACCATCTTCATCATCTTCATCGTCATCTTCATCGTCATCATTGTCACCATCATCATCAACATCACCATATTCATCATCATCATCATCTTCAACATCATCATCGTCGTCGTCGTCATCGTCATCATCATCATCATCAAGATCAACATCTTCATCATTGTCGACATCATCATTATCATCATCATCTTCATCTTCATCTTCATCATCATCTTCATCATCATGATCATGTTGATCATCATCATCTTCATCATTATCATCATCATCATCGTCACCATCATCATCATCATCATCGTCATCACCAACAATGTCATCGTCTTCATTATCATCGTCATCATCATCTTCTTCTTCTTCTTCATCATTATCATCATTGTCGTCGTCATCATCATCAACAACATCACCATCTTCATCATCATCATCATCGTCGTCGTCATCTTTATCATCATCATCATCGTCGTCGTTGTCATCTTTATCATCATCATCTTCATCGTAGTTAAAAGTTCCTAAGTTGAAATATTAAAAGTACCTAAATTAAATAAAAAGGGTTAAATCAAGAAATCAAATGATTCTTGATTTAACATCAGTTAAATTTTTCATATGCTTAGCTAAGACATCAGTATTTCATTTCATTTTCATGACAAAATCATATAAACAGGATCACTGAAAGATAGACAAGCACAACCATAAAAATGGAACACAAAGATTTATCCTGGGAAAACCCTAAAGGGAAAAACCCAGCAAAAGCTTCCTCAATATAGATGCCCAAAAAGATAAAAGAGAAAACCAGCAAGGAGATCAAAGCCTGATCCTCCTCCTTCTCCAGCTACTTCTCTTCTCCACTAATGCGCTATACAAGTGAGAGTGTGTGTGTCCCAAATGAGGAGCACTACACATCTATTTATATTCATCCGTTCACTTAAGTTAACTCATTTGACATGTAGGCTCGAGTTAAATCATGTTGGCTCGAGTTACACATGTAGGCTCAAGTAACCACACTGGGGTGCTAATGACCCACCTTTACAATTAGAGGGGACTACCTCATGACTCTTATTAGATATTCCGATTAGGAGCATTGGGGTACAATGTAATACAAGTGGTTCTCCCGGTAGGACCATCAGGGACCACAAAAAGATACATATACAATATTCTTCGAAGTTACAATATTTCAGCACTCCCCCTTAACGAGAAGGGTATTCTACAGCAACATCAACAACAACAAGAGTAGAGATAAGGGACATCATCAACATCAGCAAGGTAACACATCTATAAATCATTGGAAGCTTTTCAACATCATGTAGTCTTCATCTTCAACCATCAGCAACATCTTCATCATTTTGATCTTTCAATTAGCAACGACATCTTCAGCACTTTGACTGTTCGATCAGCAACAACATCTTCAGCATTTTGACCTTTCGATCAGCAACATCTTCAGCACTTTGACTTTTCAATCAGCAACAACATCTTTAGTATTTTGTCCTTTCGATCAGCAACATCTTCAGCATTTTGACTTTTCGATCAGCAACAACATCTTCAGCACCTTGACCTTTCGATCAGCAGCAACATCTTCAGTACTTTGATCTCTCGATCAACAATATCATCATCAACACTTTGCCATTTCGATCAGCAGCAACATCATCATGATCATATTCTGATATGTCGATCATGATCATCATCACATTCTGATCTTTCGATCAGAAACATCATCATCATACTCTGATATTTCGATCAGAAACATCATAATCATAGCGCGTCATCATCATACTCTGATCTTTTAGATCAGTACGTCATCAT
>LPNX011196782.1:1021355-1034727 GCA_001517045.1 Pseudotsuga menziesii
CTCATGGAAAATCCCATGCTCATTAGGAAACTATCTATTCTTCCATACCAAGCTCTGGGAGCTTGCTTCAAGCCATAGAGGGCCTTCTTCAACTTGCATACTTGATTCCTTCTATCTTCAGCTTCAAATCCTCATGACTATTCGATGTAAAACTTTTCCTCAATCATACCATTAAGGAAGGCTTGTCTTTACTTCAACATGGAAGAAACTACCATGATAGTTTTGAAGGAAATGTACCTTGCTTCCTAGAGTAAGTGTCTCTTCAGAATTAATTCCCTCTTTCTGATAGAAACCTCTAGCCACAACTCTTACCTTACTTCTATCAGCAACATATCTTATCTTGCAAATCCATTTGGAAGATACCACATTTATCATTCTAGTATCACAACATCTTCTATGAGTTTGTCTTCTCAGGTCATCAACCTATTCTAGTCTTCTGCATTCAACCTTGAAGGTTGGAACCCACTTTACTCTTGGCAAAGTCTCGATCCATCACAAAGCTATCCATCATTTCGTACCATGTTGAACTCAGATATAATTTTCGATAGTCACTCCCCCTGAAGTGGAGTATCATCTTCCCTCTTCATTCTGTTCAGGTGGTTCTATGCTTGATATATACTGGTCAATAGAGTATGGCATGTCATAGTCTATTCTTTCTGGGGAGAATCACGAACCTTGTTTTGTACACTTGTTCCATCATATCGTATACATCATTCCCCATGATCAACTATTGTTCTTTAATCATAGCATTCTTTTCTTCATCTTGAGTTATCTCTTGTACCCATGGTGGTCTTCATCCTTCAAGGTGGATCTACCACTCTCTGAATCCCTTTCTTCCATCATGGTATCTCTGACCCTGGGAGCTTTAGATTCATGTTTATTGGAGTGGATCTTGAATTGTCATCACTTTTTCTTCGGAACAAATATCATCCTTATTTTCTTGTAGGAGGTTGTACATGACCTTTCCTACAATTCAAATGCATCAGTTGCATGGTTAGAACTATTTCATAAAACATATGCATAATGACAAATTATTATGCATCATGCAACTATTTAGTCAATACAACATTTATAAACTTTCTAGATGACTTCCATCTCCACCATGACATTATTGAGATTGTGCACTAATCCAATATGTCAGCAAAGAGGTTTGATAAGTAGCAATGGAGAGTTGTATAGCACCATGAGCTACTTACCCATCACATGCATATCAGAAGTATATAGTCATTAATGCAAACAATCTATCATGCATAACACATCAACTGAATATAATCAAATGTATAACAAAACAATATCATGAAATGACAATTGAATACTTATCTTTTATTTGTTTCATGGGTATACTCCTTCTTAAGTCTTCAGCTTCATCAACTTCTTCATTCATGATAGCATCGTTTCTTATCCAAATGCTGAGGTGGGTAAGCAGTTCTTAAAGAGTTGAGATCTTCATATTCCTCATTGATTGAGGGATCTTCTTTGGAAGATGAGAGCTTGATCTTCAGAGACGAGCTTCATCTTCTTCCCAAAGTCTCCTGAAAGTAACTACTTCCTTCTGGAACACATTTCTTGAATGAATGAATTCCATGATCCTGGAAATCCATTCAAGGTGGCCATCACCACTTTTGCATTCTTCACTTCTTCTTTCCCCGCTTGAAGTTGTCCTTTGATTTGAGAGATCCTTATGACTGCATGGTCTCTGCATTCTAGATCTTCATATTCTTCAGCTGATTTCTTAAGGTCATATTCTGATCTATGTTATTCCCTTCAAATATCTTGGTCAAGGAATCAAACCTCATCGATGTCTTTAGAAAAGACACTTGTAGTACAAGTTGATTCATAACTGAATCATCAATGATCTTTTGGTATTTGACCAAGTTCTTCTTGAGAAAGGCTTCTAGCCTCATTTCCCTCTGAAACTGGAACCTCTATGCTCATGTAGGTGTCCAATCGATTTTATTCAGAGAGATCATATACTTCTAGGCTTGGAAGTTGTCAACTTCACCAAGCTTATCGTCATAGATCACTTTGAAATGAGAACCTCAAATGAACATAGCAAAGGATTAGATCTTACCGATTTGAGGTGTCTGTCCTGGTTCTGGAGCTGGATGATCTAGGGTTTGTCATAGAAACCCTAATTTAAAAAAATTGGAATCTTTTAGATCTTATTGGCTATATCTCTTCAAATGGATCTGTCTAATGTACTCCATTTCTGAAAACAGTGGAGGGAAGCTCCCGGAACAGGAAGCCCTAATTTTCCAATTTCTTCAGCAAAAATTTCTGTTACTGTTTGTATGATATCTCCAAAATTTCTGCTCATATGTCTCTAAAATTTTGTACTAAGGTAACCTCACATGTCCCTCATCCAACACCATAGTTTTCATCAGAATTTGTTTCACCATTTGGGATTTATGATCCTTTTCCCAAGGTGACCTGTTACAAGACTGTTCAGAATAGCGAAGTTGTATGGCATGCCACGTGTCACTGGTTTATCTTCTAAGTCTGATATTTGGAACACCAAACTTAAAATCCGTGACCTTTCTGTAAAATCTTCAGGAATTCCATTTGGACCTCTAAAGCCCAAGATATTACAATTCTCCCCAGGTGTCTTGTTTAGGGATGAATTCTGGAAGAGGCTGGAACCCTAACTTGGAGAGAACATATCTCCTGGAATACTGCGAATATAAGGATGAATTGTGGAGACTGTGTTCATCAGGATTTTATCTTCGTCCCCTACAAGTTTTAGCTCCTAATCCTTCGCCAATCTCGGAATATAGCGAATGTACCAAAACGTAGAAGTTTTAGTATTTAGGATTTTTCTAGCTCGGGGTCCAACTAGGGTTTGACTTTCCCAGAGTTTCACCCAACCAAATTTATTGATCCAGGTCTCTAAAATTCATTTTTGATGAGGAGGAAAATCCTATGCTGGTATCACTCAAAAATTCCTCTTCTGTATAAATCCCTAAATTCCACATCGAAAATTGAAAATGCTTAGAATCGAATTCCGCTTCGACAGAAAGATGCGCCCTTCAATGGAGAGTCATCCTAGCATACTTTTGCTGATGGATTGTGGAGAGAGACCCAAAAAGTAAGAATCCCTAGCTTCTGCAGCTGCACAATTTCTTCTTTTCAGGTTAGCTCTAATACCATGTTAAATTTTTCATATGCTTAGCTAAGACATCAGTATTTCATTTCATTTTCATGACAAAAGCATATAAACCGGATCACTGAAAGATAGACAAGCACAACCATAAAAAAGGAACACAACGATTTATCCTGGGAAAACCCTAAAGGGAAAAACCCAGAAAAAGCTTCCTCAATATAGATGCCCAAAAAGATAAAAGATAAAACCAGCAAGGAGATCAAAGCCTGATCCTCCTCCTTCTCCAGCTACTTCTCTTCTCCACTAATGCGCTATACAAGTGAGAGTGTGTGTGTCCCAAATGAGGAGCACTACACATCTATTTATATTCATCCGTTCACTTAAGTTAACTCATTTGACATGTAGGCTCGATTTAAATCATGTCGGCTTGAATTACACATGTAGGCTCAAGTAACCACACTGGGGTGCTAATGACCCACCTTTACAATTAGAGGGGACTACCTCATGACTCTTATTAGATCTTCCGATTAGGAGCATCGGGGTACAATGTAATACAAGGGGTTGTCCTGGTAGGACCATCGGGGACCACAAAAAGATACACATAGAATATTCTTCGAAGTTACAATATTTCAACAACATCCCCATTGACTTAAAAGTATGCCTATAAATTCCCAAGCCAAAGAGAGGCTTGAGGATATTTTCCATCTCTTTGGGGTCATTATTCTACCTTATTATTCTCAAGAGAGTTCTGATATACCAGTTAGGGAAGCCTTACCGTAGGAGCTCTAAGATACTTGCATGTTGAAACTAGCTCGAGGGGATCCGGATTAAAACCAGGAATGGTTTCGGGTCATGGTTGGGTGGAACATGGTAGTTCCCAAGTGATTCGTTCATCAATACAAAGGTCATATATGCCTATGAATTGTTAATGTTGGGTAATTGAGTGTGCAGGTTTCATCCATTGGAATAGCTTCACCTTTCAGGTATGAGGTTCTTGGCTTCCTATTTCATTATCTAGTATAAATTCTGGTTAGAATATGCAAGTGTTTATGTTATATTTCTAACCCTATGTTTACAATTTTTTTCCTGTCAAAATATTTAAGGGTTTACATTTTATTTATAAACCCTATGTCTGTAAATTAATTCATGTTTAAGAAATATTTAGGGTTTATTTCTGCTATACTTAGTTCTACATTTATTTCATAGCTTAGACTTTGTTTTCCTAAAACCTATGAATTACTCTAACAATGCCTATATGATTATTTACCTATGAAATCTACTGGTAGATTTCATACTACCAACATAACTATAATTAGGAATAAAAGACTAATTCAGGTTAAGTTATAAACAAAACATAAATATAAAATACAGTTAACTAATATAGTAAATGGAACCTAATAAATAAATCATTTACATTATATCAACTATAAACATAATGGTATTATAAATGAAGCAATACTATAAATAAATTATTATATATTTAAGAATAATCATCAATTCAAAGTATTAAAGCTAAATTAAAACCCATCGAAGGCCTCTCAGGTTATGTATGTATATTTCTACCAAGAACCAAGGTTAAACAATATATTTTCCCATTAATCAAATAATTTCATAAATCGAATCTAAATTCCAAGTATTGAGACCATCTAATGGTCTGATAATATAAACAATAATCCACATAAAACCATATATTTATTATAGCAACTACATCCACGAAATCGTATGCAGTAAAGAAAATATCAACATAATAAATCCATTGCACGTATAATAAATTAAACCCTTTAAATATTTACAAACTACATTATCAGAATCACATGCCATAATGAAAGACCCAATGCAATAAATCAACCATAATACTATGTACAACATTCATTAAAAACATAAATATAAATACACAGAGGTCGCGGGATCGATTCCTGTAGGAATTATGCCCAAATCGAATCCTTACATTTATAAACCCCCACAACCATAAACAACCCAAGATCAATTCTTGTAGGGTCTGTTTATTTACAAGTCACCGTGACAAATCCTGTAGGATTTTGTTATTTGGTTTCTACCTCACACTCTAGCATTCCATTATCATAGACATGCTATATACATATACGCAGGCTATAAATTAAAAACATCAAATATTTGTACAAAGGTTGAAAGACACAATAAAATTACACATTGTAACTATGGCCTTGACCCTATCTTTTAACAAAGCCTTTAAACATTAACACAACCCTATCAATGCTATCAGAATAGGAACGACGCCGTTGAAGGGTTACACCCTGTCACGACTCTTACATATTAACATAAAGTTTTAACCATAAAACAAGTTTCATCCATAAAAACAATAATTCAAATCTCCAATTACTATCGCAACTCTAGTGGTGGGAACGCCAATGCCACATACGACATGGCCCCCAAAGACAACAACGTTGTCAACATTTTCCATATAAAAAATTGAACTAGAATTGCGAATCCATGTAGTCCATTAATAATTATAACCACAAAATCAACAGAGTATGACATTACTATTTATATATATATATACACACATCATTATCAAAACCTTTAAAGATTCGCACAGTCGTATAAAATCGGCCTTGCACCATTGCAAGAAATGGTGTTGTCACCTTTATCAATAAAATAAACTTAGTTACATATTGCAGAGCCTGTCGAGACTCTACCCAGTCTCTTTTTTCCACACAGAGTCCCATTAACAAAACCCGAATACATTAAAGTTTCATCCCGAAGGTACTAAACCCCCACAAGTAAAACCCCAAGTCCTAACACGTCATTAACACTTTACTCTTTAAGATTTGAAACATACCCCTTCTCAAAACACAACCATTAGAAACCAAAGCCAAGCATTCAAACCCACGACAAGTATTAGCTATGTCACAAAAACAAAGCAAGTAAGGAAACAAGTTAAAAACGTGTTACAATAGGCTTACCCGAATGGGTATGGTTTTTCCTCAGAGCTACCCACGAACCACGACCCATGATTTTCGTCACACACTGCAACTTGCAACATAGAGTGAAGGCCATGATGAGGAGTATGCATGATAAGCAAACCGAACAAACAAACAACGTTGCTAAACCAAATATGTCCATGTACTTGTCTTCACGGTCGAACCATCAAAGTTCCAAACCACCACATAGCACAGAGGCAGAGCTCACGCAGCTATGCTGCGAATGACCAAACCAACGCAAGAGCCCAAGCTCGAAGCTTCGATTCCACTTTTCCCAAAGTGCATTTATTTCCCCACCCTGGACTCCATTAACGTTCTCCAAACCCATATCATATAGTTCATTCCAACCTTTGAACTTTACCCAAAAATAATGTGCATTAAAAACCCCAAGTATGCATCGAATTACATAGGGTTTAATCCATAAGTCCATGGCATATGAAATATTTCATGGATTAATATAGGCCAAGGTTTTTACAATCTTACACCAACCATTGAAACCATACACTAAAACTATGTTAGAGCATGAACAAAGTCATAAGTCTCTAGACCATAATAAGTATGGGCCACGTAAATAATAGGTGCAGTAGTGACGAAGTCACTATCATAGAGTCCATAATAATAACAATAATAACACGCGCAATATAGGCTAGTAAACCATACATCCAGGTATAAGTATCATCCAACAACCTTTGTATTTTCAGTAGGATAGATCTGTAAAACTGAGCACTAATGACGAAATGGACAAAATGGCCTATTCAGCTTTTACAAGTAGTTTCCATCACTAAGAGAACCTGCACGCAAAAATGGAAAGAAATGCATTAGTTCGTAAGAACTAAGTAAGACCAATGCAACAAGTAGAAAATAGTTACCTCTCAGGTGGTTACAAGGGAAACTAGTCTCACCACTCCACCCCTTTTTCCAATAACAAATTTAAGTCATAATTGTTTGCACAACAAATAATCAAACGTTATAATCAACGAATATGTAATCAAATTAACTAACTTACATGTAAATTCGTAACCATAGATCAATATAGTAATAAACATCATGAAAACATAATTATACATTAAATAACCGCATCAAGAAATATGAAAGCAGAACGTAAGAACAACTTACAACTTTATAGTACAGTAAACAAAGTACAAAGGTGGGTATGGATTATTAGAGTAGGAATAGGATGTGTTGGAGGAGAGAGGTGAAGGAGGGGGGAATTGAAGAGATGGGTATTATTTCTTGCACATGATCTAGGAACTAGGAATCAAAATCATCAAAGAATTATTAACAAATACTCATGAATTGGAAATAACTGGAACCAAAATAGGTTTCCTCTCTGTATATTTTATAAACAATAATGGGTTACAATATCCATGCTGATCAATGGCTTAACTCCATGAAGAATTCGAATACCTAAGGGACAATTCAAATTCAATGAGTGAGTCTAGCTTAAATGACTCTTTGCTATGCAATCTCGCTCAGTTAACCACTTGACCAAAACCCTAATTGAATCACCAAACCCTAACTGAAGTCGGAGTGAAATAAATGACTGAATCTCAACTAAAGGAGATCAAACACATGTCATAGCAATCCAACCATCAAGTGCTAGTCCTGCATGACTCCAATGAACCCTGATGAGGTTAACTGAAGCTGAACTGACCATCAGAAGTTGGTGGAGGCGCCTTGTTGACTCCAGTTCATTAAATAATAATAAATAATCATTAAATAATCATTAAATAATCATTAAATAATATATTTAATGAATGGAGGCACCTTAACTGACTGTAACTGAATGGTTGAACTGAAAGTAACCAACAGTTAGCAATTAGGTGCATTAATGTCACACAGATCACTCCTGGAGTGGTCCAGTTAGCCTCCTTGACTATAGGTAGGCGTGGGAGTGACTGGGATGATGGTAATTAATGCTCCACTGATGTCAATTAAACTTAGGATAGTGGTTTAACTAGGCCAATTTGACCGAAAGAGTGTGTATGATGGTAAATGTCTCCAACACCCCCCCTTAAGCTATACTCAAGAAGAGTTAGAAAACAGAGATGCATAAAATTATAGGGCCCTGGAAACAAAGGCAATAGGTCACCCTGTACAATAAGCAACTGAAACAATGCTCAAAACAAACTAAGTGAGGAAAAGAGGGAAAACCCAGTGGGAAAAAACCCCCCCTCAAGCTGAACACTGAAAGTAGTCTGGATCACCCTGATGAACTCACCCCCAACAGTGAATGGAGGTAAGTGAACTTCTTTTCTGAAAATATCTTGGTGAAGATATCTGCAATCTGCTCATCAGTCGGGCAGTATTGCAGAATGATAGTCCTGTCATGCACTAGCTCCCTGATGTAGTGCATGTGAATATTTACATGCCTGGTCCTCTGCCTGGTAACTAGATCTGTGGATATCTTAATAGCACTCTGGTTGTCACAAAAGAGGACAGTGGAAAAATTACTACCGATATCAAACTCTGAAAGAATGCCTTGCAACCAAACTGCTTGGATGCAAGCATTCACCGCTCCTCGATACTCGGCCTCTGCTAAAGATAGTGCTATGGCAGCCTTATTTTTGCTTGACCAGCAAATAGGGCCACCACCAAACATGAATACATATCTAGAAGTTGACTTCCGATCAATAGAATCACCAGCCCAATCGGAATCTGTGTATCCAACTAGCTCTAGCTCGGAGTCTGCAGCATAGTGAATGTCGTAGGTCCTGGTTCCCTGAATGTATTGGAGGATCCTCTTGGCTTCCTTCCAATGAATATCATGAGGCTGCTGCATGTATCTTGATACAGCATTCATGGCATAACAAATATCAGGCCTAGAATGTGTCAAGTACAACAAGCTACCAATCAGCTGTCGATAGATAGTGCAGTCCATGGGAGGTGTTCTTTTTCCTTCTTCAAGGCTGATCCCTGAAAGGAAAGGGAATGGTGCAGGCCTACATTCAGCCATTTTAAACTTGAATAACAGGTCTGAAATGTATTTTTACTGAGTGACCATAATACCATCATAATTTTGCTCGATTTCGAGCCCCAAAAATTGTTTTAGAAGCCCCAAATCACTCATTTCAAAGGCATTGTGGAGAGCAGTTTTGATGGCTGAAATGGAGGCAACTGTGCTACCTGTGATCAGTAAGTCATCAAAATATAAAACAATGATAATTATATGACCATCATGCTTCTGTAAACACACATTTGGATCTGATCTACATCTCTGAAAGTTTTGCGAGAGAAGGAAGGCATCCATCTTGGAATACCACTCTCTTGGGGCCTGTTTTAACCCATATAGTGACTTCTTTAGCTTGAAAACCAAAGATGGATCAGTGATGTAGCCCTCAAGATGCTTAATGTATATCTCCTCATGAATATCTCCATGCAGAAATTCTGACTTAACATCCATGTGATGCACCTCCCAGTGCTTGGATGTGGAAATAGCCAAAACAAGGCGGATGGAGTCCATTTTTGCAACCGGTGCAAAGGTCTCATGGTAGTCCACTCCTTGGACCTGAGAGAAACATTTTTCTACCAGACTTGCCTTATATTTTCAGGTGCTTCCATCAGCAACAACCTTTGTCTGAAACACCCACTTGCATTGAACTAATTTCCTTCCCAAAGGAAGAGGAACTAGCTCCCAAGTAGTGTTTTTCCGAAGAGAAGTCATCTCTTCATCCATGGCAACTTGCCATCTCGGATCCTTCCGAGCATGGTAGTAGGATTTTGGATCTGAACTAATAATCAAATATTAAGTTTTGGACAGCAAATTATCAGAACAAGAGAGTGCAATACATGCTCTTTGGAAATCAGACCGGGTTCTCCTTGGATCATCCGGATTTCCAATGTTGTCTCCTGCGGAGGAGAGTGTCTGTCGGGCCCATGTAGGAAGATGANGGGTCTGTCGGGCCCATGTAGGTAGATGATTTTGCACTTCAGGTTCTGATTCAGTATCTGATGTCTGTGGCACACTGATATCAGAAATCAGAGGATCCAAATCANCCGCACACTGATATCATAAATTAGAGGATCCAAATCAGATTTATCATCCCCAATTTCATCATCCAAATATTCAGTGGAATAGGAAGGAATTTCAGCAGTTTTCTCCTCCACTAGTTCCACCTCCTGAAGAGGCTCATCGAACTTGACACTTCTATCGATGATGATCTGTTTGGTATTGATATCCAGTAGCTTGAATCCTTTAGATTCATCAATATATCCAATAAATAGACATTCTATGCTCTGCGGTTGCAAATCCTTTCTTTTATCAAGCGGAATCCGGGCCCATGCAGTGGACCCAAACACCCGTAGGTTCGACACATCTGGCTTGTGTCCAAAGTATGCCTCGAAAGGAGCCTTTCATTTCACTGATGAATGTGTAACCCTGTTTTGAATGTATTATGTAGCATTCATGGCTTCATCCCACAAATTTTCAGCAAGCTTCTTTGACTCCAACATACAGGTGGTCATCTCTTTGACAGACCGGTTCTTCCTTTCCGCTACTCCATTCTGCTGGGGAGTGTAGGGAATTGAATGTTGGACCTGAATACCACTTTGGGAGAAAATGTACAGCAACTCATTACTGACATACTCTCCTCCATTATCAGATCTCAATATCTTGATCTTAAGCCCAGAGGCATTTTCGATCAAAGCCTTCAATTCAGAAAATTTCTCACATACTTTTGATTTCTTTTTGAGAAAGAAAACCCATGTATACCTTGAAAAATCATCAATAAAGGTAAGGAGGTACCTTGATCCATTCATGGATGTGACAGGAATTGGACCACTGATATCAGAATGTACCATCCCCAATATGCTTGTAGCTTGGTTTGCCTTCCCCCGATCGAACTTGTGCTCAGGGTGTTTTCCAATCACACAGCCCTTGCAGACTCCCGTGGTTTCCTTGATGACCGGAAGGCCTTCAACCATGGAGTTTTTCTTTAATTGATGCAAATATTTGAAATTAATATGGCCAAACCTTTCATGCCACAGCCTAATAACCTCATTTCCATGAGTTAGCAAAGCGGTGGGCTTTGCATCCGCAACAAAGTGAGAGAACTCATAGGCTTTTGCATGATGATTTGCATGGCCTTTTGCAATGAGTTTCCCGGATGCAATTTATGTTATCTCCACATCATTTGGCCTGAAAGAGACCCTCTTAGGCATTCCTGTATGTGTCATTTGATAAACACTAAGGATATTTGCTGCTAGAGATGGTACATACAAAACATTAGAAAAAAAACCATTTTCTAGATTTACAGTACCTTGTCCTTTGGTAATGATGGTGGAGTCATCTCCCAAGTGGATGGGGATGGATTTACTGGTCTCCAAGGATGAAAAGGAGTATTTTTCAGCCATCATGTGATTCGAAGCTCCACTATCAATCAGTAGTGATTTGGACTTCAAAGTGCTTTCCATGAGGGCATGACCTTTCTCATGCTGTGGTTCCCGATCTTGGTGATCTCTCCTCCGAAAGCTCTCCGGAAGATTGATGTGATTCCTCTCAAGGAGAGAGGTTGCTTCATCAAGATTTTTCTTCATCCAGGAATGTTCAGGGTGAAAACCCTTCCCGTAGTAAGAACACCTGACTCTTTCTTTCCCATTGTGCCCTTTTCCTTTGTTCTTCCTTGAGCCGGAAGATTCATCATGCTGCTGATTTTCAAATCTAGGATTTGGAGCATCAAATTTAGTTTTTTTATTTTTCTGTTGCTTTCCTTTAACCTTCGTATCTTTGGGCCCCGAGACATGGAGGGCTTGATCATGGGAAGATCGGCTGATCCCCATCTGGACAAGCTTGTCATGTTCACTAGTTAGGGACTCAATGAAGGCATCGAGTGTAGGCATCTTCCATCCGGGAGTTGTGAGCTTCCCCGCACGGAATGTAGAAACAAAAACTGAATAATCAGCCTCGAGTTTGGAGCGGATGTCTAGGATGAGCTGATCATCTTCCTTCTCCACTTTGCATTGCTTCAAGAGAAAAACAGTATGCTTGAACTTTGTAAAGAAATCATTCAGAGTCTCGAAATTGGAAGGTTGGAGAGACATGAGTTCATTTTCGAGTTGATAAACTCTCATGTCATCATGCTTTCCATACAGAGATTCCAATTTGTCCCATATGTGTTTTGGTGTCTTTAGATCCGTAATATGGAAGAGAAGGTCCTCGGAATTAGAGAGGCACAAGAAACTGAAGGCTTCATCCTTTTTGTTCAAGAATCTTGATTTTTCTATGGCTGATCCAGGCTCAACTTCAGTGTCCATGGTGATTCTAAAGAGTCCTTTGGAATATAGCTGAAGCTCCATTTTGCTTTTCCATGATTGGAAATTGTATGGAGTCAACAGAGGTACTGAGGAGGCCATCTGGATATCCTGTAGCAAATGCTTCACCTCTAGAAACTTGAAAATCAAAACTGAAAGGGAAAAATAAGGTCGGACAGCCTGCACATTCTAGGCTTTCATCACACCCAGCATAGTCAATCAAGCAATCTTGATAAACAAGTTCTTTACTTGGGATATTGAGTGGTAAGCCTTGGCTTCTGGTGCAGTGCTAGAATTTTGAGCTATTGCTCACTTCTCATGGAGAAATCTGTCAAAAATCTTGTTCTTGAGAGATTGTTATTTGTCCCGTCGTAAGCTCTGATACCATATTAATTCTTCCACATGATCTAGGAACTAGGAATCAAAATCATCAAATAATTATTAACAAATACTCATGAATTGGAAATAACTGGAACCAAAATAGGTTTCCTCTCTGTATATTTTATAAACAATAATGGGTTACAATATCCATGCAGAGCAATGGCTTAACTCCATGAAGAATTCGAATACCTAAGGGACAATTCGAATTCAATGAGTGAGTCTAGCTTAACTGACTCTTTGCCATGCAATCTCACTCAGTTAACCACTTGACCAAAACCCTAATTGAATCACCAAACCCTAACTGAAGTCGAAGTGCAATAAATGACTGAATCTCAACTAAAGGAGATCAAACACATGTCATAGCAATCCAGCCATCAAGTGCTAGTCATGCATGACTCCAATGAACCCTGATGAGGTTAACTGAAGCTGAACTGTCCATCAGAATTTGGTGGAGGCGCCTTGTTGACTCCAGTTCATTAAATAATAATAAATAATCATTAAATAATATATTTAATGAATGGAGGCGCCTTAACTGACTGTAACTGAATGGTTGAACTGAAAGTAACCACCAGTTAGCAGTTAGGTGCATTAATGTCACACAGATCACTCTTGGAGTGGTCCAGTTAGCCTCCTTGACTGTAGGAGAAGGCTAAGTTAGCCTCCTTGACTGTAGGTAGGCGTG
>LPNX011196782.1:1035435-1046433 GCA_001517045.1 Pseudotsuga menziesii
GTGAGGGAGGGACACACACACACACATAGACATATCATGAGAAATAGGGAGGTTGTGAGAGAGAGAAGGCGGAAAGACACACACAGATACACATAGAGATAGTAAGAGATGGAAATACAAAGGCAGGGAGGGCTGGTGAGTAAGGCATAGAGGGATTGTGAGTAAGGAACTTGTGTATACATAGATGCCAAAATAATTATTTAGGGATTGAGTCTTGGATTTACTCCCTTGACCATGTTGAGGCCTTAATACCCATATCTAATGCTCAAAACCTCTTAAAGGCATGTGCATATTTTCTTGGATACCAATCATACCTTGAGTAGGTCATCTATGGTGCTTCAAGTAATTGTTCATTAACATGGGTTCCTCAAATATCCCATTATAACCTAAGGTATTAGCATATTCCCTCAATCATATCTCAGAGGTCCCATACCTTCTACTCAAAACCACCTAATTCTACTAGCATCCATATTCATAGGCCAAATATATCTATGAGATGCCATGTGTGATTTTTTAAGGCATCCTTCCTATCCCTAGATGCCTAGAATATTTATTTAGGGCCTAAGGACATAGTTTCCTCCTCTGTTCATGTCCATGGCCTTGATATGCATACCTAGTGCTCAACAAATGACGATGGCATGCATATCCCGATTAAGATTCAAATTATTTACTTTCAATGTCATGTGTGGTCGTTGGGGGAATCAATTTTGGCCCTAAATAGTTAACAACTTCCTTTAAGTCCTAAGGACCAAGTGTTTCCCCCTACCCATGTGAAGGGACCTAATATATGTACTTAGTGCTAAAAATGTTATAATGAAACTAGTATCCTCATTTCAAGGTAAATGAAACCATGGAAGGATTTATTGAGGTTGTCCAACACATCATTATTGGCTCTAGATAGATAAAATCATATTCTAGGTGCTAAGGCCTAGGTTTCCTCCCTTATTATGTCTAAGGTCCCAAGACACATACAGTACTTAGAAACCCCTAATGGTTCCCTTATCCCCATTCAAAACAAAAATATCAACATGAGAGGTCATCTATGGTGATTCAAGGCCGCGTTCATGGACCATGAGCCCTAAAAGCTAGTTTACAACAAAAATTAAAGCTTTATGTACTAACCATGATTAACAACTTATCCTCCATATCTAATGCTAAAAATATCATAATCATGGCCATATCCCAACTTAAAGGTTGAGGATACTTTTAAGAGATCATGTGTGTTTGTTTGAGGTGTTGTTCTTGGACCTATATGTATATAGGATTCCTTTATGGCCTAAGGACTAGGCTTCCTCCTTCAACCATGTCTACGGTTATGTTTCTAGTGCTAAGTGAATTCTAATGCACCGCATATTCTCTCTTAGATGCAAAATATCACATATGGAGATCCTATGTGCAGGTTTGATGCCTTGTTCATGGACCTCAAGCCTTAATAGCTACCTTTAGGACATAATAAGTTTCCTCCCTCAAGCATGGTCAAGGGAATATGAGCCATACTTAGTTCTTAAAACCTCCAAATGGTGTCCATATTACAACACAAATAAAAATTATGATTTTGGGAGGTTAGGCATGGTTGTTTGAGATGTTTTTCTTGATGATGCTAAAATATTTCTATAGGTCCTGAGTCTTGATGATGCAAACTATTGTTTTTATTCATTTCCCTAACCATGCACTAAGACCATTTATTTTGGTTCTCCATAACGTGTGCATGTTTTGCTTCTTTAAAAGGCGTGTGCATTTCGCTTCTCCATAATGCGTGTGCATTTTGCTTCTCCATAACGTGTACGCATTTTGTAACTATAAAATGTGTGCACATTTTTCCTAGCCTAACCTATGTGTCATATGAAATGTCATGCTCGATATTAACCAAACCAAGCATTACATAACATGAGCGCGTTGTGATTTATGTATCATGAGCATGTTTCCAAAAAGTAGTATTGCATCTAAAAGGTCCCTCAACTTCTTGCAGACACCCCTATTAAACTATGGGCTACAACCATGTTCCACTTTCCCTAGAATTCTGGAGATCGTTCTTCATTTGGGGAAAATTGAGAGTATAACCCCTATAGATATAATTATTGATTTTCTTGATGTATTACAAAGCTAAATAAGCTAAACAATTATGACTCAGAATATATGCATATTGGATTTAATACACTAATTTTGAGAATGACTTGGCCCTTACCTTAAAATTAAAATTAAATTATTAATATTATTATATCATATTTATTTAAATGTTTAAGAAACAATATTCTCCACTTGAATAAAGTATGGATACAACATGAAAAATAAAGTGGAAGAAAAAGAAAATGAATACAGTGAAACATTACTATACTACTACTCACACAAACACCAACTATTATAAACAATTAGTGAATGGAGCCCAAAAAATAATGCACGGGACTTATTGAAGCAAGATCATGATCAGGGTTGGTTCTGAACCTTGTCTTTTTTTAACTATGAATTCAAATAGTGGAAAGTCTCGCATAGGAAAATGGGGGGACATTAAAGTTTTAGAAACAAAACAACCATGTGAAAATGAATCACTTAAGAGATGATGAGATAATCTCTTAACATTATCTTATATTATGGATTTGTTTGAAGGGATCAACAAGATTAACATAAGTGTAACAAGTATATAGTAAGGATATATTTTATAGTCTTCTTATCTAGTTATGTTTAAATGCATTTTGATTAAGATTTAAATATGTTTCATTTAAAGGGTGGTTAAAGAAACGGGTAACAAATTGTTTTATTTTTTCATATCAGTTTTTTGTTTTTTTAGTTTATTAAATAGTATTTCTTTTTTGGTTATATTAAGTGGAACAATATTATATGAATAATATATATATAATTATATATTTTAACCTTTGTTTAACAGTCAACTATTTTCAGAAAACTAAGTTGTTAGTTATGCCTATAAACATTCACCAACCAGTTTACTTATGATTATACTAATATTTAAAAATTTGGAACTTCCATTTGAAACTAAGCCCAAACAACTCACCCATGCATTAATTTAAATGTTCATTGTGATAGGCGATGAACTACAAATGTTGAGCCATGCATGTTTAAAACACCATTGAACGCTAACTCAAAAGTAAACTCGTTGCAAGGTTTAACTAAGTAACAGTGTTAACCATGTATTACAAAAGATGTGCGCTGCAGCCATTTAAGAGTAACAAAAGCTATAAATATGTTGTAGTAACTTGGAAGCTTGATTTAAGTGATTATGATAAGCACCGATGTGAAGGATACATGATGTAACAAACTATTCTCTTTTGTATAAATTGTAGAAACTCGTACCTTGTAAGAAATATTTAGGAGGAGGAGACGAGATATGGCTCTTTTGTATGCCCATATTAATTCACTAAGGAAAAAGTGCAGAAATTAACAACCCTTCCACTCCATGCTACCATGCTACCATGTTAAAAGGCTACAAAAAATTATATTCAAGGGCACAACAATTGCATCATTTAGCTTCAGGACCGCCCATATAACAAAAACAAAGTGATCTGCTATGTGAAGATAGTGGCCGCATAGGCTTTAGATTCATATACTAGCATAGGATTTGGCTACGGATTCATATACTCGCATATCCTCTGCATCGAGCTGATCCTGACTTAACTTCCAATAATGTATCCAGAAAAAATCACCGCCATAGAATTTATTACAGAACAGGGGTAAGAAATCACAGTTTTTGAAGCTAGCAAGACTTATAGAATAACAGCTGCAATAGTAGACGAACACCAACTCGAGAAGAATCGAAATGACATCCCTTGGAGAGTCGAATAATAATGGCAGATGCAGCATAATCGTTTTGTGATAAAATTTCAAGCCTAGATATTCGAGTAGAAAAAAATTAGGATTGGAAGTTTCCATAGGAATTGCAGTACATAACTGAAGAAACAGAAAGGTTTCAGGAAAGAGCCGTGGAGGTGGAGGTGAAAAGTGGCTAAATATTGTAAAGTAGCTAACCTTTAGTCACATGGATGATGGAGTACAGAAATACAGGAAAGGAAAGGCTTTGCATTTTTCGAAGCACTGACAATGGTTGTACGTTTTCGTGGTGATTTCCCAATAGATTGGGCTCTGTGGATTGTCCAGAGGGAATGGATTGATGAAATAAGAAAAGGATAAGTAGAATGGTTGGAAATATGTAGTTTCAGTGATTATATTATGATAAATTGATTACCTACTGCTCAAGTGACCTCATTTACTCTTCCATTATAATCCTGATCAATAGAATGGTGGGTGCTGTAGGAAATATGTAGTTTCTGTCATTTACAACATGAGAAACTGCTTACCTTCTGCTATAGTCTTCTCCTTCATTTAATGTCCATTCAATGCTATCTTCTATGGAATAAATTTATCACCAAACTTTTGTTTTTGTTACTATTACTACACACAAAGACCTAATGTCCATTATTTAATGCCATCCTATTGCATAATTTGTCATAACAACCTAATTAAACAGATAAGAGCCGAATGTGCAGATCCATTCTTGAACGATAACCAAGAATTCTATTTTTCATACACAAAAAGTTACCATAATGTTTCATGTATGGGGAACATTGTATTAATCGAGTATTCTCCCCATAATTAATACATAATTAATATGGCATTCTTCTATATCATAGTTATCGATTTCAAATTCAAAAGCGATAACATATTTTCAAGTAAGAATATTTTATATTGTTTTTCTTGTATGTTTATTTAAAATCATTATATTTTCCAATTTTTAAATAAATAAAATATACTTAAAAACATATACGTACATTCAACGCAACTAAAATGTGATACTCAGTGCAATGTAGGCCTAGAATTTGATGGTATATAAAACGTGTGTTCAAATATTCCACAAATGTGAATAAATCTAATTAAAAATTCTCTAGTCAAACTTATTTACTAGAAATTTTTTATGCTTCTCAACTTGGGGTGTTAAGAAATTTCAATATTATAAAAAATTAATAAGATTGACAAAAGCAATATAAAGGAGCCAAAGACTAGATGTCTTTTGGAAATGGAGAAAACATGGGCCAGCAAAAACACCTTTTGATATACCAGTGATTTCTAAAATCCCTAGCAATGTAATCTGAATTTTTTTGTTGCAAGAAGTATCACTTCCTCGAGCACATTATGAAAGTTAAAAAAAAATTGATAAATCCACATACCTATTCCTTTTTTAGAATTGTCTCCCCGTTGAAAGCAAGAATAAAGTTGCACTATGTAATGTCCCCAAAAATTGAAAAAAAGAATTATTAGGCTAGTAGAAACTACCTATGCGGACATTATTTAACTTGCGGAAATATAACGTACACTAACTGTAAGTTGTTCTTGTGTTCTATCATTTACTTTCAGTCATTATTTATTACTGTATTTTACTTAAGATGCCATGGATCTGATATTTAACTATTCTCATGTTTATACCTGGTTGTGTATGTGTTAGTTACTTGGTTATATACTTCGTTCATTTATTCATATGTTTACTTGTTATTTGCAAAGTTCTAACTTAACTTTGTTCTTGGAAACAAAGTGGGCGGAGTGGCGGGACTAGTTCTCCCATGACGATCTGAGAGGTAAAGTGTTTACTTGTCTAGCATGCTTACTTAGTTCTATTGAACTAAGGCAACTCTTGACTTGTTTACGTGCAAGTGTACCTAGCGATGATAAACTAGTTACGTAAAACTGAAGTTTGTTCATTAAAGCACCTACTGTTTATTAACAGGTAATTTCTATATTCATTATTTATAGAACATAGGTAAATTATCTATGTGATACCTGCTATTCATTTTATAATTTTGGATCCATTGTTTATATCTTAATCTATTTACATTTTATGTTTTCTTTAATAAAAGTATTAACATACCTTTTATTATGTGTTGGACAGGTTCACAAATCATTTGTTAAAGGCCTATTATTGGCTTATTGATAACAAGGTTAACATGGCATATTTCATATGCCATGGTTCTTAATTAAAATGAAAACGAGAGTCAAAGTTCGAAGGCTTAGACCCTAAGGTTTACATGATACATATGTAACTTAAGAATGAGGATTGACTTTGGTTTGGCACACATATATTACATAGACTAAACATTATACTATACCTTGTTTTAATCATGGGGGGGGTGAGTTATAACTTAAGGTTTGACATTATGCGAAGGGGTTTAAGACCCTGCATGGACATGGAGACCAACGAAAATGAAACGATTGCAAACTATGGAGATGTGGGTTTTGGGTTGATAGTTGACACCAGGCTGGCACCATTACTGCTTCCTGGGGTTTGGGGCAGCCCAAGCTTAGGGCTTGGCTCCACGAATGATTTGGTCATTTCACTTGGTCTATGGATGGTTTGGTCTCGGCTCTGCACTGTGAATGGAGGTGACTCCTTGGTTAACGAAGGTATGCATTAGAGCAAATTTCAACTCAAAATGGGCCTTTTAACTTTTATTCAATTTCCATGTCATCATGTGTTAGCCAATGAAATTGCTTTAAATTTGAAATACCGTATAGGTCTTAAACACTTTTTTAATATAAATGTGGGGATAGGTATCATAAAAAAACTACTTTTTTTGTTTGTATCTTTGACATATCTCCCCGTGTTTTTACTCAAATTTCAATTGGGAGAGCTCGTTGGATGCAGAATTAAATTCCGCATCCAACGAGCTCTCCCAATTGAAATTTGAGTAAAAACACGGGGAGATATGTCAAAAATACAAACAAAAAAGTAGTTATTTTCTTTTCTTCCTCCAAAATTAATAAATATTATTTTATTATTTTAACTATTATTTTATTAGTTCATTTTAGGAGGCCCATTTTGATTTGAAATTTCCTCTAATGCTTCGTTGGTTCCATGGAAATGTTTGATGTTTGGTTCATGCCTTATTCAGTTCATACTTCTCATCCCTCGTCGTTTTGGTGGTTGCAGGTGACAGGGTTCGCAAGGAGTGGGATAGCTCAAACCTTCACTGTCAGTTCGAGGATGTTGCCATAAGGTGCATGGTAAGCCTTTTAGACAAGCCTTCTCTTGTATCCTCTCGGCCTTATGGGTAGGACTGGGTTATAAAACATTGTTGTTGGGGTTTTACTATGGTATTTCGATTCACCTTTGGGCCTGTGTTTACAAGGTTTGGGTTTGTAAAATAATAGTGTTGTTAGAAGTGAATGGGGGAAACTTGGGACTTTTAACAGACTCTGTTTTTTTTTTAGGTAAATCGTGTTTTGATTTGGGTTTTTTAAGCCTTGGAAGCACCATTGCTTGCAATGGTGCCATAGCCCTTAGCACTACTGTGTAAACTTTTATGGAAGACTTTAATGGTTACTGTGTAAATGAATTTATACTACGTTTACGTTTTTTTTGGAAATGGTTAATAGGATGGACTGTGTGTAAAATATTATGATGCGATTGACATTTATTAAACTTGTGTTTCCTAAAGCATTTGCCTATGTGGATGGTCTGTGTATAAATTTTTACATGTATTCCTTAACTATAAAACTTGACAGCATGTGGCTTGAGGCCATGCCATGTATGGCATGAGCACTCCTCATGGTTGTTGCGATAGTTAGTGTGGTTGCAATTCTTTATTGTTTCGTTTATTAGTATGTAATGTGGAAAGTGAAAGAACCATGGGTGAAAACCAATGATGGCTATCGTTGTTATAGGTTTACTTTTAATGGACTGTCTATTTAGTTAATTGTGGTCAAGGCCATGCTTACAGCATGGGTGCAGAAACGAGGGTCTTGCGACCTTGCTGTAGAAATTTATCTTTGTTACTATAGCCTGCATACACTCTGTGTATAGTGTGGCCTTGGTAATCGTAGCATGACTCTACAGGATTCGAATCCTAGTCATTGTGGATTTAATGAGTATGTAAATAAAGTAAATGCTTGCGAATTGGGGCTTTAGGTGCCCACAGGATTCGATTCCCGCCATCTCTTGTAATTACTTTGGATAGTTTAAACATTTATGATGAGGTTTATATAAAAGAAATGATTCATGTACATCATTGTAATTACAGGGTTTTAATTGTTATATGGAACAAATGCATGGTTAATTAAATTATTAATGTATATACATGTTTAAGGTGGATTCTATTATGGCCTGCGATTTACGTTTGGATACCCACAGGGGTCGATACTATGACCTTTGTGCAACTTAAGGGTTTTAATTTAATTATTTGAAAATGTTACTTGGTTAATTTTTATGCAAATGTCATGAGTTAAATATTAGATGGGACTTAAATGATTTATGCATATGATTCTGATTATGTCGATTTGTAATATTAGGACTGTGGATTTTAAATAGGAAAAGAGATTTGATATTGGACCAAAGAATGGTCACGATACTTACTCTGCCTATTTTCTTATGATGATGTTATTTTGATGGAATGATTTAGTAGTTATTGTGTATTTAAATATGCAGACCTTAAAAGGTCTTTATTGGTTTATTTATCTTCAATTTAATGTGGAAATAATTATAGCCTGTACTTAGTTGATTAGATTTATAATTCCATTATAGAACTGTTAATGTGTACTTATAAATAGTATTCTGATTGTTTACTATTGATTTTAATTAGATAGATTCTAATCTAGGTTTTAAATGACACATTAGGTCGGAGCTAGTATTTAATTTAACATGGCTCTATTTGACAAATGAAATTTGTCAGCGGAGTAATTAGGCTAAAGAGCAACTATATAATGGACAGGAAATAAAACCTAGGTTGCAAGGAAAACACAGTTTAAGCAATAAAGATAATACAAAATTAAGCTTGCATGAATAAACCCTGGTAAACTTAGCATATGAAATAAATTGCAACCTAGGGATATACTTTAAAAAAGTAACCCTAGAATATTTAAACAAAGAAACAAATACATAGGGTTAGAAGATTTAATATGAACCTTTACTTAATTCAGCCAAAATTTTGTGCTAGAAAATGAAATAGGCAGACTAGGATCTCATACTTGTTAGTTTTGAAGCTCCTTTAATGGCTGAACCTGCACACTTAGATAATCAGCATTAACAATTCATAGGCAGATCTGACCTCTATATTAGATGACCAAATCACTTGGGAACTACCACGTTCCACCCAACCATGACCTGAAATTGTTCCTGGTTTCAATTTGAATTCCCCCTGAGCTGGATTCCAAAATGTAAGTAGCTTAGAGCTCCTAAGGTAGGGTTTCCTAACTGGTATATCAGTTCTAGATCAGTTCTCCCTTTCCTTGTAGGAAAATGTTTCTCCAAGAATTCACTTGAGAGAAAAACATGCAGAATAATGACTTCAAAAAGATAGATATAACCCCAAGCCTTTCCTTGGCTTGACTCTTTATAGACAGACTTTTCAATCAAAGGGACAGTTAAATCAAGAAACCTTGATTTCTTGATTTAACCCTTTTTAATTAATTTGGGTAATATTTTCATACTTTAACTTAGGAACTTTTAACTAGTTCCTAGTTAGACTTTTGTAGTCATTATACTATTTATTATCTTTTAATATTAAATAATAATTGATGGAGCTTTTCTTATTTCTTAAATTTATTTATATTATTATGGAAATTGAACCCAGTGATAGATTAATTTTACTCACAACAATTAACAATTGATCATGCAAAATCACTCACAAAAGAGACTGAAATTGGAGCTGAACACTAAACTGTATTAACTCAGTATACAATAGCCAACCCTGTAATAACATAGGTTGATGAATAAATAGAATACATCAAGGATTTGAATGCATGAGGAGCAAATCAAATCTAGCATAAAGCAGGATTACTAAAAATAAGCAAATCCCCCATAGGTGTAAAAAGCTGATCCCAAATCTGTCATGGAGCTCACGAATTGGAAAAATGGCTTAGGCAAGATAAAGAGTGGTGGAATGACAGCTCATACATTCTTTTGCAAGGAGAAAAGAGAGGAGGATGTGTAGGACAAAAAACTAGTCAACCTCACCTAGTCTAGCTTTTCCTTTTGCCTTAAAACACTGAAAAAGCAGGGAATAAAGAAGAAAAAGCAGAAGGGCACCTAGGAGGCCAGGAATAAAGTAGAATTGATTCCTTTAGCTTTCCCATGCGCTACATGAGTCAAATAAGGCAAGTTTGACCACTATGTATAGGCAAATGACAACTTGCACAAGGTGGGACACATGAACTAGGCAAATAAGACAAAAATAATTAAATTAATGTCTAAGTGGGTAAACTATGGGTTGATTATTCTAACACCCCCCCTTAAGCCTGAATTATGAGTAATATATCAGAAAATTATAGGGCCTAGAAACAAGGCTTATTCACCCTTTACATACTGCATGTCCATTTAAACAAGGAAAGAGGCAAAACCAACTTGGGAAAATCCTCCCTTAAACATGGACTGTAAAACAAAATTTGGAAATCTTGTCTTCACTCATGCTTCACAACATGATCAAAAATCCCCAGCAGTGATTTGAGATTGCTGAAGGTCTTCTCACAAAATGCTTTGGTGAAGATATCAGCTACTTGTTCTGAAGATGAACAGAAGAGTAGGTGAATGGTGCCATCATGCACAAGTTCTCTGATGTAGTGCATATGGATCTCAATGTGTCTGGTTCTCTGCTTCTGAACTGGATCTTTGCATATTTGAATGGTACTCTGGTTATCACATTAGATGGTAGTTGAGTACTCTGGTTCGAAGCCACACTCTCCAAGTAAACCCTGCAACCATAAACATTGAGTTGCTACATTAACAACTCCTCTGTACTCTGCTTCTGTAGATGAGAGTGCAATGGCACTCTGTTTCTTGCTTGACCAGTTGATTGGCCCTTCTGCAAGCATGAACACATATCCTGATGTGGACTTTCTATCTGTGCTATCACCTGCCCAATCATTGTTAGTAAATCCAATCAAATCAAGATCAGATTTTTCTTTATAGAAGATCCCATGTGTCCTTGTTCCCTGAACAAAGTTAAGGATTCTTTTGGCTGCTTTCCAATGGATCTCTTGAGGCTGATCCATGAATCTAGAAGCCAC
>LPNX011196782.1:1056233-1070672 GCA_001517045.1 Pseudotsuga menziesii
GAAGTTAAAGTAATGATAATAACCATTAAAGATGGATTTCATCACTAATAAATAAAGAAAAATAATATAATAACAGAAATAATAAGGAGATAATATTGATTTCGTCATTAATAAATGAAGAAAAAATGATATAAAAGAGAAAAAATAAGAATATATATAGAAAAAAAGAAATAATAGTAACATTTATGAAAGTTTAACCAAACTTTAACATTACTTAATAAAATTTTATGTAATTTAATATAAAATTTCTTAATTAAGATTAGTAATATATCCCATTGCCACCTTTTCACATCATGAGATAGAAGTAAATTCATACAAAGTTTATAATATAAATTCATCTTCCATGTACAACTTCATCAAGTATTAGTTTAATTCAAACTTCATCACATATCATCTTAATTCAAACTACAAAGCATGTTATTCTTAAACTTTGTATATCATATAATTAAAAAATATATACCCTTAAATCTAATTAAATTTGAATCAAATATTAAGAAAACTAATCAATATTCTATCACATAAACAACAATTTCAAAAAGTTTACAAAATCACTTTACTTAAAATGTCTCCTTTACTCCCCAACTCTATCTATGTACAAATAAGTACTAGCCATACTTCAAACCGGGAAATAATAAGAACGAATAGTGGGAAAGGGCATACCTTTGTTTTGATAAAAGGTTATTTTGTTTAATGTTTGATTTTAATTAAAATGAAGCAACATCAAGGAATGAGAAATATATATTGTACTTATTAATGAGAAATATATATTGTACTTGGTTTTATTAATGTTTGATTTTAATTAAAATGAAGCAATATTCAATAATGAGAAATATATATTGTACTTGGTAATGAGAAGTATATATTGTATTTGGTTTTATTTGCAAAATCTAGTGATGAGAAGGATATATGCTAAGGTATTTTTGGTGTTTAAAAAGAATAATTAATTTTTTTAAATAATTTTGTTGAGGTATTGCATGAAGTTACTAAATTTTTTTAAATGTAACTTAATATCTAGAAAAAAAAATATAAAGGTATTTGAAAAATATTTGTTCAAAAATGTATGAGCATAACCATTCAACTAACACTTAGGCTAAGAGAAATGAAAGTGTACACATTTTAACATTGGATTTAAGACGTTACAAAAAGGTTCTTGCTTGATATTGTGGTGAGTTACCCACAAATCCTATGTGTCCAGTATAGGAGATGTGTATTTTGAGAAGGACATTTCATTTGAAATGGGAATTATGACATATATATAGGTTATCTTATGATTAACCACCTCTAGTTATCTTATAAAATGGAAACAACACAAAATAATGCCTAGTTATCTCATGGATTTGTGTTGTGTGGATATGATGGTGTTGAAATGGTTGATGAGAAAATGTTTCAAAAGTATGGTTGGAAGCTTGATGTTTCTAACCCACACAATGCCTGATATTGCTTATTCAATTTTTCTTATTTCTAGGCATATGACAAAGCCATCAAAAATGCATATGAAGGCGTGTAAAAGAATTCCGAGGAAAGTGAAAGGAACTCTAAATTTTGGCATTCATTACTATACTTCTAATAATTTTGAGTTGGTTGGATTCAGTTATTTTGGTTGGGGGGGTATTTTGGATGACCGGAATTCTACATCATGTAATTGTTTTTCTTTTGGTTCTAGTTTGATCACTCAGAGTTTAAAGAAAAAAAGTATAGTTTATGTTTCTTCTACAGAAGAGAAGTATGTTGCAATCACCCCAGCAAGTACATAAGAATCATGACTTAGAAATGTTCTGGAAGAAATTGAAGACAAACAAATCCATCCTGCATTGATTTTTTGGGATAATATGAGTGCCATCAAATTGGCCAAAAATCCAATACACCGTAAGAGGACAAAACATTTTGAGATGAAGTATCATTTTATTGGATATTTAGTGCAAAAAAAAGTATAAATGAAATACATAAACAGTATAAAAAAACTAGAAAACATCTTCACAAGTATAATATCATATCATGTTTCCCATAATTTGTTTGTCATAATTTGATGGAATCGATATTAATGACAAAAATGACCATATATATTTTTTCCCCTACTATCTGAAAAAGGACTTCTCTTTATAATTATAGCATCTCCATTATCCACGTTAACACATATCCCCATAGGGAATTGTAGAATCTCAAATAAATTATGAGAAACACATTTGATAGTGTCCATAAAATACCTTAAAACCAATTCACAAGTAACGATAATAAATAACTGGTGTTTAATAAGTTTTTGTCCTTCCTAAGAAACTCTCAAGTAGTCTCTTGAGTAAAAGCTATGTCCCTAAGTATCACGTTATACAGATTGAGAAGATGCACAATTGAAGCAAAGGGCCAAGGTTTAAAATGGGCACTAAGAAAAAACAACTTTAATCATGTCAAGATACAATTAAAATGTCAAAAGTAACTACCAAATTTATAGTCTCATAAAATATTTTTTCCTATAATCAGATTATTTGCAAATTTATATTTCCATAAGTTATATGTCTACTATTCAAGAACTCATATCACTATTGGTAAATGTATATTTATATCCGAAAATCTAGGACCTAATTGATATATTTACGTAATAGAAAGAAAATCTAGAGATAGAGTTGCACTATGTGTACTTGTAAACTCCAAATTTTTTATTAAAAAAATTATATAAATAAATGAAGATGATAACTAATAATTATTGCAACTTATTCTAGTTTCTTAGTTTGGTAATGTTTTCAACTCGGCTACTACAAAATATATAATATATAATAGCTTAATATTTAATCAAAATCTCAGTGTTTTCCTGATAGTGTTATTATAAAGTCCGCACGTTATCAAAAAAAAAATTGGAGCCATTAAGTCTTATTAATGTGAACAATCTCTTATAAACTTATTTCTGATTAGACTCTTGTGGTTGTAAATACACTAAATTTCATGTATCATATTTTATACCATATGTATAAATATAATTACGCTAATATTTATATCTAACTACATTTATCATTGCTATTATTTTATATTTTAATAATAACAATCCCTAAAATAATAAATATAATGTTTAAATCTAAATATTAAGACAAATATGATTTTTTATACCGAAAACATTATAATAAAACCCTTATAAAAATATTAGCATGTTATATAAACTTATCGTAGTTTATCTTCTCCTTCCACCTACCTAGTTGGGTTAGGTGAATTTCCATGGCATGCATGTAATTAAATGTTATTCATATAATATTTTGCAAAGTTTGGAGAGTGTTCTAAGTTCACGATGGGGTCGTGGCTTACCTAGCATTGTTACATGCAAATGCCATTTTTAAAATTACAAGATTTATAAGTACATGCAAGTCTATAGGTGGATCGCAAGGCCAAACCTAGTGATCATAACCTCTCCCTCAGCAAGGTCAACACTTATTCCAAGTCATGCAAGTGTTAACACATAAAAAAATTTAACATTGATCTACAAGAGATTCACCTTGTTGGTCAATATATTAACATCCATATGACATAAGTACAAAACAAATGAAGATGTGTCCTTGGTATATATTACCATGCTACTAGGTGGTATGATGCTCTAACAGCCCTCCTTAATCCTCGCTTAGTGTAACCACATAAAAAATTGAGGCCTTAGAAACTGAGGTTCAAGTCACCTCTTACAAAACTTTATTTGTCCACATAACCAAGGAAAGGAGAAAAACCTAATAGAAACAAAAACTCCCCCCAAAAATGAAGATGGAGAAAAATATGAAATTGAATATCATCAATAACCATGTGTCACCCACTCCAAGAAGTGATCTAAGATAGGTGAATGTCTTCTCTGTGAAGCTCTTGGTGATGATGTTAGTAGTTTGCTCTACAGATGGGCAATAGATAGATATCATTTTGTCATGCACCAAGCTCCTGATGTAGTGCATGTGTATCTCTATGTGCTTAGTCCTCTGTCTCTATACTAGATCGGCAGAAATATTGATTGCACTATGATTATCACACCAAATGAAAATGGGTGAAACAAATGTAAATCCAAGCTCTTCAAGAATTCCTTGCAACCACACAAATTGTGTAGTTGCATTCACTACTCCTCTGTACTCGGCCTCAACTGATGAAAGGGATATAGTGTTTTATTTATTTATTTACCAACATATGGGACCATGTGAAAGCATGAAGACATAACCTGAAGTGAATTTTATTTCAATGGAATATACAACCCAATCAGAATCAGTAAATCCAACTAGTTTTAGTGGAGAACTAGCAGCATAGTGTACCCCGAAGTGTTTGGTTCGTTGCACATAATGCAAGATCCTTTTTGTAACCTTCCAATGGATATCATGAGTCTCATACATATATATTTCAACATCACCTACTGCATAATCGAAATCAGTTCAATATTTTGTGTGGTATAACAAGCTCCCAACTAGTTTCCTATACAACAAGTTGTCCACCAATGGAGATGAACCAAAATAATCTAGTTTCACTCCCGAAAGGAGGGACACTTGGATTCCTTACATTCATCCATTTTGAACTTCAATAAAAGGTATGCAACATAATTTGATTGGCTGACCTTGATCCCTGCATCAGATTTCCCAATCTCCAAGCCAAGAAATTGTTTCAACAATCCAAGGTCGATCATTGAAAACTCACTATGCAAAGAAGACTTAATTGAACCTATATCATCAATGAAACTTCCAGTGATCAAATATCATCAACATACATCAATATGATGTTCAATGAATCACCTATATTCTGAAAATATACATTATGATCAAATTTGCATCTCTCAAATCCTAGTGAAAGAATAAAGTTGTCCATCTTGGCATACCAAGCCCTAGAGGCTTACTTGAGGCCATACAGAAACTTATTCAACCTGCAAAAAAGTGAAGGATCATGAATGAAACCTTCATTTTGTTGCATATAAATCTCCTCATTAAGGTCACCATGAATAAAAACCTATTCACATCCATGTGGTGAGCCTCCCAACGCTTAGATGCAGCCACATGGCTAAAACTACCCTGATAGAATCCATCTTTACAACCATTGTGAATCTATCTGTATAGTCCACTCCTTGGACTTGAGAGAATCCTTTGGAAACCAAACTGGCCTTTTCATTTATATCAAAACCATATGCAGCCACTTTTTTCATATATACCCTCTTACATTGCACTAGTTTCCTCTTGGAATGTAGAGGAACCAACTCCCATGTTTCATTTTCTTGCAAAGACTTGAACTCTTCTTGAATGGTTGTTTTCCATATTGGGTCAAGTGATTCTTTCTGATATGTATGAGGTTCATATCCAACCATTATAGAAAATATCTCTGAAATATTCAATTCACAAGTGGAGAAAGCATTATGAAATTGAGATCTAGTCTTCCTAAAGTCTAATGGATCTCCAGCAAGTTCACCAGCTACCTATATGGTTTTCTCAGCACACTTTGGACTTATGGGTGAGTCATGATATGAATTAATTTCATAAAAATAATATTAAATATCAGAATCAGAAAAATCATAGAAATAATCATCACTTACATCATCATGGAGTGGAGGATGTGAGCATTCCCCCGACTAGTTCGATCTCCTGCATGGGATCTTCTTCGAACTATACATTCTGTTCAATGAATGTTTTCTTAGATGAGGGATAAAAGATATTATATCCATTTCCATATTAAGCATATACAACCATAATGGACTCTTTTCTTTGACGTTGCAAGGCCTTTCTCTTCTCAAGAGCAATTTTGGCCCAAGCCTTTGAGCCAAAAACCCTGAAATGAGAAACATTGGGCTTGTGACCACTCCAAGCCTCAAATGGTTTTTTCCCTTCCAATGTTTTTTGTAGAGATATTTTCTGAACATATGCAACACAATTTATGGATTCATTACATATATTAGGTGACAAATACTTAGCCTCCATCATGCATGTTTCCATGTCTTTCAGAGCTCTATTCTTGTGCTCTGCAACACCATTTTGTTGTGGTGTGTAGGGCACATAATGTTGTATCTGAATGCCACTTTCATGACATAGTTATTGTAAGTTATTTTTTAATAATCCTTTCCATTATCAGTCCTAAGAAACTTGATTTTATTCCCACTCATTTTCTCAAATAAATCTTTGAACACTTTGAAAGTCTCAAAAACTTCAGAATTTTACTTGAGAAAATACACCCAACAGTACCTTGAGAAATCATCTATGAAAGTCAACACATACATTGAATTCCCATATGATGATATGGGAAGAGGACCTATCATACATGAATGGATCATATCAAGCACTTGGACATCCCTCCTCGCCTATCCTTTGTCATATTCGTGCTCAGCATGTTTCCCCACTATGCAACCCTTGCATGTGCCTTTGGAAAACTTAATACTTAGAAGCCCTTCAACCATTTTTTATTTGCTTAGTGCTTGAAGATACCTATAGTCGAGGTGTCCAAACCTCTCATGTCATATTTTTTTAGTCTCATTGGCATGTGACAAGAGAGAAATCCCTTGGAAGTAAGGAAGCAAGTGAGAGAACTTATACATTATCAAATCATGGTCAGCAAAACCCACTACAACAACTTGGCCTGTAGGAATTTCTGAAATCTCCACATCATTTTGAGTAAATGTTACTCTCAAGGTTGTACCTATTTGTGTCATTTTATAGACATAGATTAGGTTCGCTGCAAGATCACGCATGTATAGAACACATTGTTGAAGTACCCATTATCTAGATCGATCCGGACAAACCCTTTGTCTTGGATCACATATTCATCACCCATGAGGATGGATGGACCACTATAAGGATGTATGGTCGAGAAGGATTCTTGCATGGAATCCATGTGTATTAAGGCACGTGAATCTCTGATGGAATCCATGTGTATTGAGGCATGTGGGTCTCAAGCTTAGGTCTTGGACTAGCATGATGGTTTGGTTCATTTACGAAATGGTTGCGTGAGCTCTGTCTCTGGTCTACACTGTGGCATGGATCTTTGGAGGTTGGATGCATTGCAAGGTATGTCTTCCAATATGGTTTAGCAACATTGTATTCTTGTTTAGTTTGGTATTTCAGAAAACCCCTCATCGTGTCTTTGGTTTGGTTGCAAGTTGAAGGGTTTGCATAGTGTGGGTCGTGGGTCTCCTCGATGGTCATCACATTACCCATTACCGGCAATCCCTATTGTAACAAGTCGAAACTTGCTTCTTATCTTGTGTGGGTGTTTGGGATAGAGTGTGAAGCTCATCGCTGGTTGAATTCTTGGTTTGGGTTTTAATGGTTGTGATTTGGAAAGGGAATGTTCGTAAAAATTATGTAAAGCATCCAGAGATGCATTTATGACTTGGGATTTTTGTTTGGGTTTAGCGCCTTCGGCCGTGACTAAATGTATTTTGGTTTAGTAAATGAATACTATGTTCAGTATTGTTGGCCATGGTGAATACTTACGGGATCTGTGTTTTGTTAATATGTTTAAGTTTTGGTAATGGTAACAACACCATTTCCTGCAATGGTGCAAGGCCTTGGAATACATGACTATGTAAATTCTTATTTTAGTTTATAATGGTTTTTTTGTACAACATTTGCATACTGTGTGTATCATGGTTATGATTCTTAGTTTGGTGCTAGTTTGACTCTGTGTAGACTTGTAATTCTTGTTTTAAGCTCTTTATATAGATTATTAACAGCATTATTTTTTCCTTTGGAACCATGCCATAGATGGAAATGGCATTCCCGCCATTTAGAGTAGTGAATTTTAATGTATGAATGAAATGTTGTGTCATGGTTTTAATGTTGTAATACCCCAGTTTTAACCCCACTTACATTAAAAATACATGATACATATATTGTAAATAATCTTGGTGCGAAGCTAAAGGCCAAGTCCCCACCATCGATTTGGTTATGTTGTGTTTCTATTTTGGGAATGGTCACCGATGGATATCGGGACATACGACATATATTTAATTGTGGCATCATGTAAAAACGCATTTTAATTAAATAACCCAACCAGCTATCTTCGCGGCAACTAAAATGAGAAGGGGCATGATTCTAAAGGATAAGGAAAGGGGAATATTGAGTATTGAGTCATGGGGGAAAGCCATGTGTCACCACCACCCTCAAGTATTCCATTGTTAGTTGGGATAGCGATTGGATGGTAGGAAAACCACCACCATGCCCACGCCCGCTCACTCTAACTCTCCACGTCGTGCAGATGGTCTGTCCACTACCCCAATCGTGAGTCTGTTAAGTTCCTTCATGCGAGGGAGTTAAAAGAATCTACATTCCATTGTTGGGGGTTCGCCTTCCCTCTCTCTCAAGATTGTTAGTCTGTGATTTTTCTTCCCCATTCACACAGAAGGTAGTCCTCCTCTGCTTCATGTATTTGATGGCTACGGATTGATTCTTTACTAGGATTCACGTAGAGTTTTGTGTCTTTTTCCATGTTTATCAGACAGTGTATTGTCCTGTTATTTCCATCGTTGAAATTGTAGATGTAATTGTGTCCATAGTTCTATGGATTGTGTTTTGTCTCTCATGCAGAGATTGGAAGTCTGGTATATTCCATTCCCGGTCTGTGTGAGCTTTCCCAGCGATTGCAGTGGGATTTGTGTGCTGTGGATTCATAGTTGTATTGGGATGTTGTTTACCCATGATTTGCTTGGTTATATTTTCCCTTTTTATGGTGGTATCGGTTGAGGATTGCTGTGAGTACCTGCGTTCTGTTTGACTATGTCTCTCCCCTATAAAAGCTTGAATAGTTGTTTGACTACTTGCATGCAGTGGTTTTGTCCTCGGACTGCATTGGAGTGGTGAATGAGGGCCTGAAGTGCTTGATAAACCTGGTGGATTGAGAACCACACAGATAGAGCTATTGAGCTGGCTTTCTTCTCCACAACCCCTAAATAGCACTGGAAGAGAGATCAGGGTCTGAGGAACTGCGTTGCAAAGAAAGGGCTGATTTCCTTGTGTTGGGTGTGTGTGGGTGTTCTAGAAGCCAGGATGGTTCTGGTGTCGGTGTCTGTAGCTCTCCAATGAGCTCACTAGCTTAGCATTAGCCTTTTCCAACTTTTGGATGGCCTGATAAACCCAACTTTGTTGGCTTGGCTAATCTGTTGTTTGCCTGATAAACCCAATTGTGTTGGCTTGGCTGAATTGTGTACCCTTGTGGTGTTGTTATCCTTGGCTATGTGTAAGCCTATTAGTTCCTTATTCCTTGTGGAATCATGCCCGGCTCGGGGGTGGTAGCATTGCTGAGAGATTAAGGAGCACGCGGGCCTATGGTTGCGTGGAACGTTGCAGCGATGTAGCTGGTTGCGGAACAAGCTCTTTATAAGATAAGTATTCTTTCCTAACTTGTGTCTCTAATCATATTTACCTTTGATGAATGATGATATACATGTTAAATGTTGATCTGTATATGCATGAAGTGTGGATTCATATGTTTTGCTTCCGTTGTGTATAATGAATTATTATGCTTCGTAATATGTTTAATGCTTTAAAGTATCATGCTTCAGCACTATATGTATGTATGTTCATGTTCATGGGGCTAGATGCCCAGATGATTTGACGTAGTATCATCCTCTTCACCGGTCGGAGGGTCGGGGACGTTACAAATGTGTTACATCCTATATGATTGATTTGGTAAAGAATTTGGGAAACGTTGACATAGCAACAGTTTCAGGTTGTGTTTTATTTTTTATGGAAATTGATTTTGTTAGCGTGGTCTATGTAGTTGATAACTGAAACATTATAGCGTTTGGTAAGGCTGATAGCATTTTCGACAGGATTCAATGTGGTAATTTTTAAATGTATTATGGTGAACTCTACAGGATTTGGTCCTAAGTCACGATGGTTCTAAATGATGATTAATGAAATGAGAAGCTTGGTTAGAGCCACCATGAGAAGCTTGGTTAAATCCCAGGAAGAGCAACATCAATTGAATGCTGCCATATTGCAGAGTTTGACAGATTTACAAAAAAAGATAGATTATGGACGACGTACATCAAGACCATAAGGCTGTAAGAGTAGCACTAGGAGGAGAAGAAGGACTTCCAATGGATCATCTGACTCTGAAGAATCCAGTGGAGATACAAGTTCATCTTCTCATAAAAGGAAAAGAAGAAGGCACCATAAGGATTGCTCTTGAGATGAATTTAGGAAAGCTAAAACTCCTACATTTGATGGTGAGATAAAGACAGGACAAGAAGCTGAAGCTTGGCTTCTTGGGATCAAGAATTACTTTTAGGTGCAGGATTATTCAGGAAACATGAAGGCACGAGTTTCCATATTCAATCTGAATCGAAGGGCATCCATTTGGTGGGAACACTTCAAGCAGGTAAAGAGGATCAGTGAAAGGAAATTGAAATGGAAACAATTCAAGAAGTATTTCAGGCAGAAATACCTTTCTGACAGGTATTATGATGACAAGATCAAGGAGTTCCATGAGCTGAGATTGGGACAGCAGACCATGGATGAATATGCAAATAAGTTTTTGGAATTGTTGAGGTATGTCCGGTACATCATAGATGAAAAAGTGAAGGTCCAGTGGTTTCTAAGTGGATTTCCTCAAGCCTACAAAGATAGAATTGAGTTCTATGAGCCAAGAACTCTCGAGTAAGAAATAAGAAAGGCTAAGTATTGCTATGAACAAAGCAAAGGTAAACATGATTACCATAAGGCATGGAAGGACAAGAATAATGAGAAGTTTGACCAAAGAAAGAAAGGTTTCAAACCTTCTAGATTCAGGAATCAGCAAAAGCAGCCATCCCAAGCTGCGAGTAATCCAGTTGGAGTGACAGGTGGAAATCCTAAAGAACCACATCAAAATAAAGGTCCACTCAAATGTTGGAAATGTGAAGGACCCCACTTGCGCAGATATTGTCCACTTGAGAATGAAAGTGGAAGGCTATCTTATAACATTCAGGGAGCAGAAATAGTGGGTCAAGTAGCAAGGGAAGTCCCTAGAATTTATGCAGCACTAGAGGACCGCCAGGTAGATCATCAATCAACTATGGTTGAAGTTGCAGGTAAGATTGTTGAACAATCTGTTTCTATTTTGATTGACCCTGGTTCTACTCACAGTTATATCACTCCTAGGGTAGTGAAGAGTTGTGCTTTTAAGAAGGTAAAGCATAGAAAATATTGGTTAGTTCAACTAGCCACTAGGACTAAGAGAAAAGTTAGTGACATGGTAGAAAAATGCCCATTGGTCATGAATGGATTGAACACTTGTGTAGATCTGAATGTTCTACCGCTTGGTTCCTATGATGTTCTCATTGGAATGGATTGGTTAGAAGCTCACAAAGTGAAGCTTGATTGCTATAACAAGACTTTTGAATGCACATATGAAGAAGGAAACCCAGTAGTTGTGAAGGGTATTCCAAAGGTAATTTCAATAAGGCAGGTTTCAGCAATGCAATTGAAGAAGTTTTGTATGAAAGGTTGCCAGGTGTATGCAGCTCATATTCTGGAACCAACAGGAGATGAAACTCTTAGGTTGGAGGACTATCAGGTGTTACAGGAATTCAAGGATGTATTCCCTAATGAGATTCCAGGACTTCCTCCAAAGAGGGACATTGATTTCACCATTGAACTGGTGCCAGGATCAGCACCAGTGTCCAATACACCCTACAGGATGAGTACACCAAATATGCTAAAGTTGAAGATGCAACTACAAGAGTTGTTTGAAAAGAAGTATATTCGATCGAGTGTGTCTCCCTAGGGAGCACCAGTTCTGTTTGTAAAGAAGAAAGATGGTACACTCAGGTTATGTATTGAATACATACAGTTAAACAAGGTTACTGTGAAGAATAAATATCCTTTGCCCAGGATTGCTGACCTCTTTGACCAAATGAGAGGAGCAAAGGTATTTTCCAAGATTGACTTGAGGTCTGGTTACCATTAGGTGAGAATCAAGGATGAAGACATTCATAAGACAGTCATCAGGACAAGGTATGGGCATTATGAGTTCATAGTGGTACCATTTGGTCTCACAAATGCACCAACCACATTTACGTGCCTTATGAACAGTGTCTTTAGTAAGTATTTGGACAAGTTTGTTCTTGTTTTCCTTGATGACATTCTTGTTTATTCTAAGAATGAGGAAGAGCATGAAGAGCATTTGAGACTGACATTGCAAGTGCTTAGGGAACATCAGTTGTATGCAAAGTTGAGTAAATGTGACTTCTATAGGGATAGAATTCAATACTTGGGTCACATTATCTCAAAAGAGGGTATATCAGTAGACCCTGAAAAGATTGAAGCCATTATGAATTGGCCTACTCCAAGAAATGTGACGGATGTAAGATCTTTTATGATATTTGCAGGATACTACAAGAGATTCATTGAAGGATTTTCTAAGGTTGCACATGCCATCACTTCTTTGCAAAAGAAGGGGATGAAGTTCGAATGGACTTCGAAGTGTGAAGAAAGCTTCCAGTGGTTGAAGAATATTCTCACCAGTGCACCAGTATTGAAGGTTGCAGACCCAGAGAAATATTTTGTGGTATTTACCAATGCTTGTGGACAAGGGCTTGGAGGAGTCCTTATGCAGAACAACCACATGATATGTTATGAGTCAAGAAAGTTGGAGCGTGAGAAGAACTATGCCACTCATGATCTAGAGCTTGCAGCCATAGTACATGCTCTCAAGATGTGGAGACATTACTTGATCGGTAGAAGATTTGAACTCGGGACAGATCACTGTGGCCTAAAGTATTTGTTTGATCAGCCTACTCTAAATTCTAGGCAAGCGAGATGGATGGAATTTCTATGTGAGTTTGATTTTGAAATCAAGCACATAAAAGGAAAAGAGAACAAGGTAGTTGATGCACTTAGCCGGAAGGTACAGGAAATGCATGTGGCATCTCTTAGTATTTTCCAATCATAATTGAGGAAGCAGATTGTTAATCATGTTGCCAGAGATGAATTGTATGAGCAGGTAAAAGACAAATTGCAGCAGCAAAGTCTTGAGAAGAGGTATGAGGGATATAAATTGGAAGAAGATGGAATTCTTACTTTTAAAGGAAGAATTTATATTCTGAATGTAGCAGATTTGAGGAGAGTTGTTATGGATGAAATCCATCAAGCTCCGTATTCTGGTCACCCAGGATATCAGAAGACAATTGCTACAGCTAGAAAGCAGTACTTTTGGCCCGGTATGAAAAAGGACCTGGTTGAGTACATTTCAAGGTGCATGAAATGTCAACAGGTAAAGGTTGAGCATCAACATCTAGTAGGTTTGTTGCATCCTTTTCCAGTTCCGTAATGGAAATGGGAAGTTATTTCCATGGATTTTATTACAGGATTTCCGATGACTTGGAGACAACATGATTCCATCATGGTTGTGGCAGACAAGTTGAAAAAAGTAGCACATTTTATACCAGTGAATTCTACACACAAGACTGATGACATTGCAAAGATTTTCATGAAGGAGATTTTCAAGTTGCATGGATTGCTGAAGGCAATCATTTCTGAAAGGGATGTCAAGTTCACTTCCAATTTTTGGAAGGGGTTGTTTGCATATTTGGGTACAAAGTTAAACTTCAACAGTGCATACCATCCTCAAATAGATGGGAAGATAGAAAGAGTTAATAGGGTGCTTGAATATATGCTTCGCATGTATGTGATGGACAAACCAACCAAGCGGGAAGATTACTTACACTTGGTAGAGTTTGCTTACAACAATGGACAGCAGGAATCCTTGGGGATGAGTTCGTATGAAGCTTTGTATGGCAGAAGGTGCGGGACACCAGTGACTTGGGACAACCCGGTGAACAGAGTTGTGCTTGGACCAGAATTGCTCAAGGAAATGGAGCAAGAGGTTGTAAAGATCAGGCAGAATCTAAAAGCAGCACATGATAGAAATAAAATCTATGCAGATAAGCATAGGATGAACAGAGAGTTTAGTGTTGGGGATCATGTTTACCTCAGAGTGAAGGAAAAGAAAGTTCCTTGAAGGTTGGAAGTTGTGCCAAGCTGTCACCTAGATATTGTGGGTTGTTTGAAGTGCTTGAAAGAATAGGGCATGTTGCATATAGACTTGCATTTACTGCTATTAATAGAGCTCATAATGTTTTTCATGTTTCTTTGCTTAAGAAATATGTACATGATCCTAACCATGTGATAAATTGGGATGTGAATTCAGGTGGAACCCGAGAGTGTTAAATTTTCATATGCTAAGCTAGATCATGAGTATTTCATTTCGAATTCATAACAAAAGCATATAGACAGGATCACTAAAAATATAGACAAGCACAACCATACAAAAGGAACACAAATATTTATCCTGGGAAAACCCTAAAGGGAAAAACCCAGCAAAAGCTTCCTCAATATAGATTCCCCAAAAAGATAAAAGGTAAAACCAACAAAGAGATCAAAGCCTGATCCTCCTCCTTCTCCAGCTACTTCTCTCCTTCACTAGTGCGCTACACAAGTGAGAGTGTGTGTGTCTCAAATGAGGAGCACCACACCTCTA
>LPNX011196782.1:1070845-1099112 GCA_001517045.1 Pseudotsuga menziesii
CACATTGGGGTTCTAATGACCCACCTTTACAAATAGAGGGGACAACCTCATGACTCTTATTAGTTCTTCCGATTAGAAGCATCGGGGTACAAGATAATACAAGTGGTTCTCCCGGTAGGACCATCGGGGACCACAAAAGATACATATAGAATATTCTTCGAAGTTACAATATTTCAACACTCCCCCTTAACGAGAAGGGTATTCTACAAAAACATCAACAACAACAATAGTAGGAGAGGACATCATCAACATCATCAGGGTAACACATCTATAAATCATTGGAAGCTTTTCAACATCACATAGTCTTCGTCTTCAATATTTGACGATAGCAACTCTGTAATCAACATCAGCATCTTTTGACCTTTTGATCAGCAACATCTTCAACACTTTGATCTTTCGATCAGCAACATCGTCAGTACTTAGACCTTTCGATCAGCAGCAACATCTTCAGCACTTTGACCTTTCAATCAGCAACATCTTCGGTACTTTGACCTTTCGATCAGCAACATTTTTAGCAACATCTTCAACACTTTGACCTTTCGATCAGCAGCAACATCTTCAGCACTTTGACCTTTCGATCATCACCAATATCTTCAGCATTTTGATCAGCAATATCTTCAGCACTTTGATCTTTCGATTAGTACATCATCATCATCATACTCTTGATCGTTCGATCAGTACATCATCATCATACTCTGATATTTTGATCAGTACATCATCATCATCATAAAAACATCATCATCATGAAAACATTAACATCATCAAAACATCATTATGATCAAAACATTCAACATCATCAAAACATCAAAATATCATCATCATCACACTCTGATATTTCGATCAGTACATCATCATCATCAAAAAATCATTATCATCAAAACATCAACATCATCATCATCAAAACATCCACATGATCCTTCCTTTTGGAATTACGGTATCAACGTGTCTGTGGTAGTCAGACGATCCTTCCTGTCGGAATTACGGGATTTAGGTCTTTACAGAGTTACTAACGATCCTTCCTTTCGGAATTACGGGATCAACACATTTGTGGAGCTCAAACGATCCTTCCTTTTGGAATTATGGGATGAAGTCTTTACGGGGCTACTAACGATCCTTCCTTTCAAAATTACGGGATTTAGGTCTTTACGGAGTTGCTAACGATCCTTCCTTTCAGAATTATGGGATCAACACATTTGTGGAACTCATACAATCCTTCCTATTGGAATTACGGGATCAACACATATGTGGAACTCAGACAATCCTTCCTGTTGGAATTACGGGATCAAGTCTTTACAAAGCTACCAACAATCCTTCCTTTCGGAATTATGGGATTTAGGTATTTACGGAATTACTAATGATCCTTCCTTTCGGAATTACAAGATTTAGGTCTTTACGGAGTTACTAACGATCCTTCCTTTAGGAATTATGGGATTTAGGTCTTTATAGAGTTACTAACGATCCTTCCTTTCAGAATTACGGGATCAACACATATGTGGAACTCAGATAATCCTTCCTATTGGAATTACGGGATCAAGTCAATGATCCTTCCTTTCGAAATTACGGGATTTAGGTCTTTACGGAGTTACTAACGATCCTTCCTTTCAGAATTACGGGATCAACACAGTTATGGAATTCAGACAATCCTTCCTATTGGAATTATGGGATCAACACATCTGTGCAACTCAGACAATCCTTCCTATTGGAATTACAAGATCAATTCAATGATCCTTCCTTTTGGAATTACGGGATTTAGGTCTTTACGGAGTTACTAACGATCCTTCATTTCGGAATTATGGGATCAACACATCTGTGGAACTCAGACAATCCTTTTTATTGGAACTATGGGATCAATTCAATGATCCTTCCTTTCAGAATTACGGGATTTAGGTCTTTACGGAGTTACTAACGATCCTTCTTTTCGGAATTACGGGATCAACATAGTTGTGGAACTCAGACAATCCTTCCTATTAGAATTATGGGATCAACACACGTTCTTGAGTACCGAAGTCACCGGATCTATTCTGAACTGAGGTTCAAGGATGATACAATCCTACTACCTTCTCGATGACCGAAGTTCACCGGATCCATTTTCAACCAAAGTTCAAGGATGATACAATCCTGCCACCTTCTCGATGACCGAAGTTCACCGGATCCGTTCTGAACCGAATTCCAAGGATGATACAATCCTGCCACATTCTCGATGACCGAAGTTCATCAGATCCATTCTGAACCGAAGTCCAAGGATGATACAATCCTGCCACCTTCTCGATGACCGAAGTTCACCAGATCCATTCTGAACCGAAGTTCAAGGATGATACAATCCTGCTACATTCTTGATGACCGAGGTCATCAGATCACTTCTGGACATATGTCCCAGGATGATACAATCCCTCTTCATTCTCAAAGACTGAGGTCACCAGATCACTTCTGGACATATGTCCCAGGATAATACAATCCCATTGCAACATCACTACTCCCCCTTTCAAGGAAGGTCTTCCCAAACCACACCAAGCTTGTCTCGAAAGTGTTCAAACTTTACTCGGGATAGAGGCTTCATCAATACATCATCATCCAAACCATCATCATCTACATCTTTAGTATGTGAATACTGAACTATCACCTTCTTTATCTCCAGTATGTGAATACTGAAAGCATCATCATCTCTATATTCAGTATAGAAATATGGAATCACCATCATCTGCATCTACAGTATGTAAATACTGAAATATCATCTATATCTTTATTATGGGAATACCGAAACATCATCATCTCTATATTCAATATCAAAATACTGAATCACCATCATCTGCATCTTCACTCGTTTGTAGAAATACCAGATTTTTTTATGTGTTACAACGGAACACGGGGTTCTCTGTCACAAATATGGTTATCACATAGAATCATTGTAGTATCCATCTTCAGGGAAAAGAGACCTGATATCAACTTTCGAGTCCATATGGATTCACAACTTAGCAGAGCAATCTGCTATGTATTCTACTTCAGCCAGGCTAAGAGAAACACTGGACTGTTTCCTGCTAAACCATGAACTCATAGAAGACCCCAAACAAAAGCATCTACTTGATGTGCTTTTCTTGTCTAAGATACTTCCAGCCCAATCTGCATCTGTGTAGCCATACAATATATACTCATGGCTACCATCATAGTATAGACCAAAGTCTATAGTCTCTTTCAGATATCTCATCACATGTTTTGCAGCTACTAGGTGAACCCATCTTGGTTGAACAAGATATTGAATTACGGTGTTCACAGCAAAAAAAATGTTTGGTCTGGTATTCTTGAAGTACATCAATGACCCAATGATATGTCTGTAATAAATTGCATCCACTAACTCTGATGAGTCATCAGTTAACAGCTTCAGGTTGGAGTCCATGGGTGTGGCCATGGATTTGCATTCCAACATATTGAATCTCTTCAATATCTCTACCGCATACTTTCCCTGATTGAGAAATATTCCTTATGAACTTTTCCATACTTCCAGGCCTAGGAAATAATGCATTAACCCAAGGTCTTTCATCTCAAATTCTTCTGCTAGTTTTTTTTTCTTGCTTTCCATGATTCATTTCTCATTCCCTGCCAAGAATAAGTCATCCACATATAATAACAGGATGACGGGTTCATCTTCTACAACCTTGAGATAAAGGTTAGGATCAGCTTTACTCTTGGTAAATCCCATAATTGACAGGAAACTATCTATCCTTCCATACCAAGCTCTGGGAGCTTGCTTCATGCCATAGGGGGCCTTCTTCAATTTACATATATGAGTCCATCTGTCTTTGACTTCAAATCCTTATGACTATTCGATGTAAAACTATTCCCCAATCATACCATTAAGGAAGGCTTGTATTTACTTCATCATGGAAGCAACTTCCATCATAGTTCTAAAGGAAGTGTACCTTGCTTCCTGGAGTAAGTGTCTCTTCAAAATTAATTCCCTCTTTCTTATAGAAACCTCTAGCCACAAGTCTTTCCTTACTTCTATCAGCGACATATTTTATCTTGCAAATCCATTTGTAAGATACCACATGCTTGCTTTCTGGTTTGAGTACTATATCCCAAACATCATCATAACATCTTCCATGAGTTCGTCTTGTCAGATCATCAACATATCCTAGTCTTCTACATTCAACTTTGAAGGTTGGAACCCACTTTACTCTTGGTAAAGTCTTGATCCATCAGGAAGCTATCCATCATGTCATACCGTGTCGAACTCAGATATCTTTTGTAGTCACTCCGCCTAAAGTGTAGTATTATCTTCCTTCTTCCATTATGTATAGGTGATTCTATGCTTGATATATACTAGTCAATAGAGTATGTCATGTCATAGTCTATTCTTTCGAAGGCAAATCACGATTCTTTCTTTGTACACTTGTTCTTGCAGATCCATATGGAAGATACTACGTACTTCCCTTTATGTCTCAGAATCATATCCTATACATCATTCCCCATAATCAACTGTTATTATTTGATCATAGCTTCTTTCATAGCATTTTTCTCTCCATCTTGAGTTATCTCTCATACCCATGGTGGTCTTCATCCTTCGAGGTGGATCTACCGCTCTTTGAAGCTCTTTCTTTTGTCATGGTGTCTCTGACCCTGGGAGCTTCAGATTCATGTTTATTGAATTGTCATCACTTGTTCTTCGGAACAAGTCTCATCCTTCTTTTCTTTTAGGAGGTTGTACAGGACCTTTCCTACAATTCAAATGCACCAATTGCATGGTTAGAACTACATATGCATAACGACAAATTCTTATGCATCATCCAACTATTTAGCCAATACAACATTCATCCATATCTCACAGAAAATTTCTATATGCCTTCCATCTCTACCATGACATCATTTGAATTGTGCACTAATCCAATATATCAGCAAATAGGTTTCATTCTAGATAAGTAATAATGGAGATTTGTATAGAACCATGAGCTACTTACCCATCACATGCATGCAAACAACACATCAACTGAATATAATCAAATGCATAACAAAACAATATCATTAAATGACAATTGAATACTTATCTTTTATCTGTTTCATGGGTAGACTCCTTCTTGATCATTCTGCTTCATCATCTTCTTCATCCATGAAATCATCATTTCTTATCCAAATGATAAGATGGATAAGAGGTTCGTCAAGAATTGAGTTCTTCATATTCCTCATCGCTTGAGGGATCTTCTTTGAATGGTGAGAGCTTGATCTTCAATTTGATCCCATATTTCTTCTTCTCTTCTTATGAGTCAACTGAAAGTAATCACTTCCTTTTGGCACACATTCCTCACATGAATGAATCCCATGATCATGGGAGGCCATTCTCTGCTTCTTCTTCTACCGCTTCAAGATGTTATGCATTATGGATCTTCACATTCTTCAATTGTTTTCTCAAATCAATCTTCTGAATTATGTTCTTATCTTCAAATAGCTTGATCAAGGAATCAAACATATTCAGTGTCTTTAGGGAAGACACTTGTGGTACAAGTTGATTTGTGTTTGAATCAACAATGATCTTCTTAGCCCTGATCAAGTTCTTCTTGTGTAAGGCTTTGAGGCTTATCTCCCTCTAGAACTGGAACCTCTCTACTCATGTAGGTGTCCAATTCATTTTCTTCAGAGAGATCAAATACTTTCATGCTTGGAAGTTTTCAACTTCACCAAGCTTATCATCAAGCTGATGTGATAGATCACATTGAAATGAGAACCTCAAATGCAAATAGCAAAAGATTAGATATTACCGATTTGAGGTGTCTATCCTGCTTCCGGAGCTGGCTGATCTAGGGTTTGTCAAAGAAACCCTAATTTTCAAAATTTTGAATCTTTCAGATTTGATTGGATAGAAAGATATATCTCTTCAAATGGAGCTGTCCAATGTACTCCTTTTCTGAAAACAGTGGAGGGAAGCTCCCAGAACAGGAAGCCCTAGTTTTCCAATTTCTTCTGCAGAAATTCCTGCTACTATTTCTGTGATATCTCCGAAATTACTACTCTTCTATGTCTAAAATTTCGCACTAAGGTAACCTCACATGTCCCTGATCCAACACCATAGTTTTCATAAGAATTGGTTTCACCAATTGGGATTTATGATAATTTTACCAAGGTGACCTGTTACAGGACTGTTCAGAATAGTGAAGTTGTATGACATGCCACATGTCAATGGTTCATCTTCAGGTTTGGAAATTCGTACCAAAGAAAGTAAATTCCATGCTATTTTTGGAACATCTTAAGGAATTCCATTTGGACCTCTGTAGCCGATGCTACAGCAATTATCCCCAGGTGTCAGTTTAGGGATGAATTCTGGAAGAGGTTGGAACCCTAACTTGGAGGGATCATATCTCCAAGAATATAGTGAATATGAGGATGCATTTTGGACACAATATAAATAAGGATTTTATCTTCGGCCTCTGCAATTTTCAACTCTTGAGCCTTCTCCAATCTCAGGATATAGCAAATGTACCAAAACTTAGTAGTTTTAGTATTTAGGGTTTTCCAGATCGGGGTCAAACTAGGGTTTGACTTTCCCGGAGTTTCACCCAACCAAATTTATAGATCTAGGTCTCTAAACTTTGATTTTAATGAGGATAAAAATCCTTTTCTGGCCTCACTCAAAAATTCTTCTTCTGTAGAAAGCCCTAATTTTCCACACCAAAACTGAAAATGCTCGGAATCAAATTCCGCTTCGACAGAAAGATGCGCCCTTCAATGGAGAGTCAGTCTAGCCTTCTTTTGCTGATCGATCATGGATAGAGACCCAAAAAATAAGAAGCCCAAGATTCTTTAGCTGCACAATGTCTTCTTTCAAGGTGGCTCTGATACCATGTTAAATTTTCATATGCTAAGCTAGATCATGAGTATTTCATTTCAAATTCATAACAAAAGCATATAAACAGGATCACTGAAAGATAGACAAGCACAACCATACAAAAGGAACACAAAGATTTATTCTGGGAAAAACCCAGAAAAATATTCCTCAATATAGATGCCCCAAAAAGATAAAAGGTAAAACCAACAAGGAGATCAAAGCCTAATCCTCCTCCTTCTCCAGCTACTTCTCTCCTTCACTAGTGCGCTACACAAGTGAGAGTGTGTGTGTCTCAAATGAGGAGCACCACACATCTATTTATATTCATCCGTTCACTTGAATTAACTCATCCGACATGTAGGCTCAAGTTAATCATGTAGGATCGAGTTACACATGTAGGCTCAAGTAACCACACCGGGGTGCTAATGACCCACCTTTACAAATAGAGGGGACGAACTCATGACTCTTATTAGTTCTTCCGATTAGAAGCATCAGGGTACAAGATAATACAAGTGGTTCTCCTGGTAGGACCATCGGGGACCACAAAATATACATATAGAATATTCTTCGAAGTTACAATATTTCAACAGAGGGAGAGTTCCAAATCGAGCCACTGCGCATCCTCGACAGGAAGGTCACAACGCTCTGGAACCAAGCCATAGGGCAGGTAAAGGTGCAATGGGAGCATTACAGACCTGAAGAAGCTACATGGGAGCTAGAGGATGCCATGCGATTGGCACATCCACTTTTGTTCAATTCTGTGGAACACTGAGGTGGTACCAGTGTAGCATTTTGTTCAATTTTGTAAAGCACGGAGGACAGTGCTATTGAAGGGGGAGGGGAATGTAATACCCCGGTTTTTAACCCCGCTTACATTAAAAATACATGATACGTATATTGTAAATAATCTTGGTGCAGAGCTAAATGCCAAGGCCCCACCATTGATTTGGTTATGTTGTGTTTCTGTTTTGGGAATGGTCACCGATGGATATCAGGACATACGACATATATTTAATTGTGGCATCATGTAAACATGCATTTTAATTAAATAACCCGACCAGCTATGTTTGCGGCAACTAAAATGAGAAGGGGCATGATTCTAAAGGATAAGGAAAGGAGAATGTTGAGCATTGAGTCATGGGGGAAATCCATGTGTCACCACCACCCTCAAGTATTCCATTGTTAGTTGGGATAGCGATTGGCTGGTAGGAAAACCACCACCACACCCACGCCCTCTTACTCTCACTCTCCACGTCGTGCATATGGTCTATCCACTACCCTGATAGTGAGTCTGTTCAGTTCCTTCATGTGAGGGAGTTAAAAGAATCCACATTCCATTGTTGGGGGTTCTCCTTCCCTCTCTCTCAGGATTGCTAGTCTATGAGTTTTCTTCCCCATTCACACAGAAGGTTGTCCTCCTCTGCCTCACGAATTTGATGGCTATGAATTGATTCTTTATTGGGATTCATGCAGAGTTTTGTGTCTTTTTCCATGTTTATCAGACAGCGTATTGTCCTGTTATTTCCATCGTTGAAATTGTGGATGTAATTGCATCCATAGTTCTGTGGGTTGCGTTTTGTCTCTCATGCAGAGATTGGAAGTCTGGTATTTTCCATTCCCGGTCTGTGTGAGCTTTCCCGGTGATTGCAGTGGGATTTGTGTGATGTGGGTTCATAGTTGTATTAGGCTGCTGTTTACCCACAATTTGCTTGGTTGTATTTTCCCTTTTTATCGTGGTATCAGTTGAGGATTGCTATGAGTACTTGCATTCTGTTCGACTGTGTTTTTCCCCTGTAAAAGCTTGAATAGCTGTTTGACTGCTTGCATGTAGTGGTTTTGTCCTCGGACTGCATTGGAGTGGTGAATGAGGGCCTAAAGTGCTTGATAAACCTGGTGGATTGAGAACCACACAGACAAAGCTACTGAGCTGGCTTTCTTCTCCACAACCCCTGAATAGCACTGGAAGGGAGATCAGGGTCTGAGGGACTGTGTTGCATAGAAAGGGATGATTTCTTTGTGTTGGGTGTGTGTGGGTGTTCTAGAAGCCAGGCTGGTTCTGGTGTCGGTGTCTGTATCTCTCCAATGAGCTCACTAGCTTAGCATTAGCCTTTCCCAACTCCTGGATGGCCTGATAAACCTAACTTTGTTGGCTTGGCTGATCCATTGTTCATCTAATAAACCCAACTGTGTTGGATTGGCTGAATTGTGTACCCTTGTGGTGTTGTTATCCTTGGCTATGTGTAAGCCTGTTAGTTCCTTATTCCTTGGGGAATCATGCCCGGCTCGGGGGTGGCAACGTTGCTGAGATATTACGGAGCACGCGGGCCTATGGTTGGGTGGAACGTTGCAGCGACGTAGCTAGTTGTAGAACAAGCTCTTTATAAGATAAGTATGCTTGCCTAACTTGTGTCTACAATCATATTTACCTTTGATGAATGATGATATACATGTTAAATGCTGATTTGTATATGCATGAAGTGTTGATTGATATGTTTTGCTTTCGTTGTGTATAATGAATGATTATGCTTCGTAATATGTTTTATGATTTAAAGTATCATGCTTCAGAACTATATGTATGTATTTTCATGTTCATGGGGCTAGATGCCCGAATGATTTGACGTAGTAGCGTCCTCTTCGCCGGTCAGAGGGTCGGGGACGTTACAAATGTGTTACATCCTATATGATTGATTTGGTAGAGAAATTGGGAAACATTGACATAGCAACAGTTTCAGGTTGTGTTTTATTTTTTATGGAAATTTATTTTGTTAGCGTGGTCTATGTAGTCGATAACTGAAACATTATAGTGTTTGGTAAGGCGGATAGCGTTTTCGATAGGATTCAATGTGGTAATTTTTAAATGTATTATGGTGAACTCCACAGGATTTGGTCCTGGGTCACGATGGTTGTAAATGATGATTAATGAAATGACTTGTTTTGGAATTCATGCCCACAGGATTCGATCTTGTGACTTCTTTTCATTTATATGGCATAAGCTTTGGATATTGTCTTTTATGGTTTTAAACGTATAGCTTGGTTATTATGAATGAGAATGATTTGGGTTTAGTATTGTTTATTTATATAATGTAACATCAGACCACGAAGGTCTCGATGGCTTTAGTTTGTCATTTAATTTGTTATTTTGATTATGGTCATGTTTATACTAAAACAATGGAAATGAGTTGTTTCTTAGGTTCTGTTTTAATATATTCTAGTTTAATGTGTTTTATAATTAGGTTCTAATGTTCTATTTAAAGCTTATACTAATACTATAGATACTAATTGGTCTATTTAATTTAAATATAGGTCTGCTAGGAATATGCAATATGCCAGTAGAATTCATATAATATATACATATATATATATATATATATATATATATATGGGAGTCATCATGGAGCTCTGGGGCAAGAATACAGAGGGAGGAAAAGGGAGCAGAAGCGAGATAGCGCAAGAGTTTTTTTAGTTTTTTGAATTTTCCCATGAGATGGAAGTACATGATTCAAAGGTGGAGCAGTAAGAAGGAAGAAAGGAAGCTAAGAAGGGTACAGGTGGTAGATCGACGAGGTCAATTACACCCCCGATGATTGGGAGACCTCCATTTTTTGCACAGATGATGAAGTACGAAGCTCGCAAAGGCAGACGGAGGTGTAGGATGATGGCTTGGGATGTCAGTTTGCACATACGAAGGCACAAAGTTTAATGAGGGCAGAGGAAGTACCCTGTACCTCAGCTCACACAAATCCATGCAATTTAATGAATGACAAACGAAAATGCCCCTGTCAATCATTGCGAAGACGCCAACAGAAAACATCCTCGGAAATTAAAGGGTGTAAGGTCAAGAAAGACAAATGCTAAATTAATGGTTGGTCGAGACATTAATCTCAAAGAGATCCAAGACTACCTAAAGCACGCACTTGTAGGACGCTTCTGCGGTAAATTCCTCGGGTGAGAAGTAATGCAAAACTGGATCAAAGAAAATTAGGAAGACGAGCTTGGATATAGTCCCAAATTTCACATTCTACCAAGAGGAAGGTTCTTGATGAAAATTCGACAAGAAAAATATGGACAAAAATTACTGAACAAAAGCTGGAGATGGGGGTCGTCGGGATTAATTCTGCAAAAATTGAGAATAGACTTTGACACGACAAAAGAACCTTACAATTTACAACAATTCTAGGTAATTCTGCCATGGTTACCCATGATGTCCTGGGAGGAGGAATGTCTCATGGAAATTGGTAACAAAATAGGGAAGTTGTGGCTCTAGAGCAGGACTAGAAAACCAAAGTGGACCGGCGATGTGTGAGAGTTTTGGTGGAGCTTGATCTCAAGGACGGATTATATAGGGAAATACTGATAAACATGCATGGGAGATAGAGGAAGAAACATTTATATTATTGGAGAATACCTTTTTTCTGTTATGCGTGACTTGAGGTTTGTCACCTACTAAAGAAATTCCTGAACCGAGTGAAAGTGAACCAGTATAGGAAGGTTTGGATCAAGAAGACAGGGTCTAAGGAGGTAGATAAGGTAGAGGTTATGAAAGTCACAAAAGAGAGTGAAGAAATAGATAAGGTTGAAAGTACCAAGGGGAAGCATAGTAGTGAAAACACTGATCCATCCCACTCAAGATCATAGCAAAAGGAGGAAGAAGATCGAAAAGGTGGCGAAGGAAGAAATCAGTGGAAGAATGATAGCGACCCAATAGAAGGTGGCAAGATTGGAAATGAGATAAAAAAATAAGTCTAATGAAGTCTCTCAAGGAGTACTGAAAGTTATAGGAACAGATGTCAAGGAAGGAGGAAACATCAGCATAGGCGTGGAAAACATGGAAGGTGGTCAACTTAGTCCAAGTGCTTCTAACGGATCCCGGATGGATACCCCCGAGGGATACAAAGGTTTTCATGATAATCCAGTGGTTAATTTAAATATTCTTGATTCTGTTCTTAAAAGTAATTATCACGTAAAAGATAAACATGAGAAAGCTCCATGTAATGAGGTGAAAAAAGAGGCAAGAAAGGAATACAACCTAAGACCTAGGGTTTTTAAAGGAAAGAAGGAAGAGTGTATTTCAACAGGAAGATTAGCCCCAAATATAGAGCGAAAAACTTAGATGGGAAGGAAGTCCTTTCTCTCAAAAGCACAAAAGCAAGCAATTATAGATATTAAGTAGGGTAAACAATTTACAATTTCAAGGGCGCTTAGATATTCAGCCCTCTAAGGAACTATTAAATGAAAATCTTCTCTTTAAATATTAGAGGGTTAGGGGCGGTACCCAAGAAAAATTCCCTAAGACTAATCTTAGTCATCACGAGTACTACGGTGCTATTGTTGCAAGATACTATGATAGAAGGGAAAAAGGAATAAGAAGTGGTCAAAGAGTGCATAAAGGACTGGGGAATGACTAGTAATGATGCAGATGGTAACTCAGGAGGAACCCTAACAATGTGGAGCCCTGCTTTAAACCTGATTTCTATCAAGCCCTTTGAAACATTTGTGGGAACAGAACTAGAAGACAATGAAATAGGGAAAAGGTTTATGATCTTGAATTTTTACGACCCTTTCTATGATAGAAAAAACTTTTAGGAAAGGCTGGAAGGCTATGGAGCTATGGATTTTCCAAACCTAATTATAGGAGGAGATTTAAACTTAACCTTAACCAATAATGAATTTTGGAGTAAGAATGCAAGAACAGATTTATTGGGCCCCTATTTCAGTCATTTGTTTGAGCAAAAGGGTTTAGTCGACTTAGCTCCTTTAAAAATCATGCCCACATGGAGAAACAGGAGATGTGGGGATCGTGAAGTCTCAAAAATACTGGACATATTCTTGGTCTTGAAAAACCTGATAAGGAGTGATTTAATCCTAAAGTTTGTTGTAGAAATAGGGGGCAATTCATATCACTGGCCTATAGTTCTTTCAATTAAAACCCCTGAAGCAAAACCTCCTGCACCATTCAAGTTTAAACCCCAATGGCTAGAAGAGGAGGAGTATCATGAACTCATTCTGGAATCATGGGAACCCTTGATGGTTTCACAAAATCACTCCCAAATGCAACAATTTGTGGAAAACATGGAAAGAGTAAAGAAGATATCCAAAGACTTGCATGAGAATTTCAGGAGAAGACAACAAGAATATTTAAAACAGAATGAACAGCAAATAAAGGATTTATTTGAAAACAACAGAGAAGGATTCTTTACTAGAAGAGACTTAGAAGAATTCAAAGAACTAGAGGCAAGGAAAGATGCACTCCTATTGTAGGAAGAGAAGAAGTGGAGGCTTAAAAGTAGAGCACTATGGCTAGTAGAAGGGGACCAGAATACGAATTTTTTCCACATATATGCCTCACAAATAAAAAGTATCAATACTATCCATGAGATCAAGACTGCACAAGGAACTTGGGCCAAGACCTTCGAAGAGAAAACAAAGCTTACGGTGGAACACTTTCAAGATCTGTTTAAAGAACCAATAGGGTTCCCAATAGTTGAAATGTTAGAAGTTATAGATCTATTGCCAAGGGCCAAAACCGATGAAATGAATGAAGAATTAACTAAATACATAACAGGGGAAGAAATTCAACAGGTATTACAATCCTTCCAGAAAGGAAAGAGTCCTAGACCAAATGGATTCACCCTAGAGTTATTTCTAGGGTTTTATGACAAGATCAAAAAGGACATTTTAGAAGTGGTTCAAGAATCCAGGAAATCAGGAAATTTTTTAGGAAGTATGAATGCTACTTTCATTGCCCTAATCCCTAAAAACAAAAGACTGAATCCTTCAAGGATTTCAGACCAATTTCTTGCTGTAACATGATTTACAAATTGATAGAAAAGGTAATAGCTCAAAGGATCAAACCAATATTAAGTAAAGTCATAACAGAGGAGCAATTTGGTTTCTTGCAGAACAGCCAAATTCTGGATGTAGTCTCACTAGCTCAAGAGGCAATGCATTCCATCAAAAAGGAGAAACAGAAGGATTTTTCCTTAAAACTAGATCTCTCCAAAGCTTATGACAGGGTAAGTTGGACTTTCATCAGACTAATCCTCATAAAATTAGGGATGAACATGGAGATGGTTGAATGGATAATGGGTTGCATCCAGTCCACTTCCTTTGCATTTCTTATCAATCGTTCTCTTTATACCTTTTTTAGACCCTCAAGGGGAATTAGATAGGGATGCCCCTTATTCCCATTTATCTTTATTCTAGTGGTTTATGATTTGAGTAGACTTATCCTAAAAGATAGGGATAAAGGGAGGATAACAGGTGTCAAAGTTTCAAGGACAAAGGAGGTCACTCACACATTATTTGTGGATGATGTTATACTCTTTGGAATAGGAGAAGAAGAAAATTTAAAATAATATGCCATTCTGATAGAAAATTACAGGAAGGCTACAAGAATGATGATCAATATAGAAAAATTGATGCTGGATCATAATGAGTTCTCGGATGAACTAGTTCAAAAAATGAAATAAATCCTATCTTACCCAACTAATATGATGGCCGAAGGATTCAATTACTTAGGGTTTTTCCTCAAACCAAATAGTTATGCATTCAAGGATTGGATGTAGCTCATCCAAAAAGAAGAATCTCGTGTCTCTTCCTGGGCTAATCATTTCCTGTCCAGAGAACGAAGACCGGTACTCATCAAGGTTGTGATTCATAGTATTCCTGTCTATTGGGATTCTATAGCCTACATCCCTAAAGAAATACTGACAAAAATATGAAAGACGTGTTTTGCATTTCTATGGATAGCAAGCAAACAAATCAATGGCATCCCTCTGGTCAAGTGGACAAAGATAGCCTTGCCCAAGGAATTAGGAGGATGGGGAATAAAGAACCTTCCACTCTTCACCAAAGCTCTAGAAGCCAAATCCGTCTGGAGACTATTGAAAAACTCAAAAACCTTGTGGGGCAGGTTTGTATGCTCTAAATACTATCCAAATATGAATATGAAAGACTGGATTAGAAGCCCTAACAAATCCTTCAAAAATGGTTCTATGGGATGGAAATCCATGATCCTAGCATTTCCTCTTATTGGTAATTGGATAGCTTGGGAAATTGGGAACGGGAGAAGTGTAAGGATAGGGATAGACCCCTAGGATGGTGCAGGAGAGGATTACAGGATACCCCCATCGGTCTTGAACAAGCTTAATGAGCAGAGATGATTTAAACTTGTTAATGCTCAATTAAAATTCCCAAATCACGCAAGCAGAATGAGGTGGAAGGAATCCAATGAGTTACAATTAGAAGGAGATGATGTTGTGTGTTGGAAATATTACACCAATATGTGGGAATCAAATTATGTTAGTCTGGATGAAGACACTCAAGATAAACTAATTTGGACAAGGAATGCAGCTAATGGGGACTACACAGCAAAAAAAGGGTATGAAATTGCAATTAAGGAGCAATTTAATGGAGAGAAATCATGGTGGTGGAAGGGCCTATGGGAAACTGAGAGTCCTTTAAAAACCATTCTCACATTTTGGCTGGAAATTAACAACAAAATTTTGACATGGGAAAATTTAAGAAAAAGAGGCATACACGGTCCAGGGATTTGCATTTTATGTAAACAAGACGATGAACTTACTTCCCATCTCTTCGGCACTTGTTCATATGCAGGTAAAGTATGTACTAATGTCACAAGGTCACTAAGCCAAGGCAGAATGTGCAGCTTGGAAGGAACATGGGAGCAGAGAACCAAATACTGGTGGAACAACAAAGCGTATGTGAATTTAGAGTTTTTCCTATGCTATATGTATTTACATTTGGGAGGCACGAAACAGAGCAATATTCAAGAACACTTAGAATCCCATTGATATTTCCTCAGCTCTGCTATTACAAAAAGTACAAGAACATAGAAAATCTCCCAAAGAAGGAAAAACAAGAGCAGTAACAACCCTAGTAATAGATAGAAGTATCCATGGGCTTTCTTCAATGGTGCCAGTCAAGGAGATCCCACCATCGTTGGAGCTGGATGAGTGATATTCTTCTTAGAAACAAAAAAAAAATCGTCTTCAAACTGGGCCTAGGACGAGCCACAAATAGTAAAGCTGAGCTCTCGCCGCTTTAGGCTACCCTCAAGATAGAAAAAGACAAACAGTTAGAAAAAATGAACATATACGGGGATTGTAAAAAAGTGATAGAGTGGGATCAAGGAAGAAACAACATATGAGCCCCTCACTTACAAAATTTTCTAAGAGCCATCCAGTCTCTGCAACCTTCCTTTGAAACAATCCATTTCAACCATGTATACATGGAATTCAATACAGAAGCGGACACACTTTCTAAGCAGGCCTTAGCTATACAACCAAAGATCATTGAGGGCGAGATATATAAAGAAGGAGATTCCCTTTTGTTCTAAAATTCGCTGTGAAGGTTCAGAGCATTAGTTTCACAGTGAAAGATAGTGAACAGATTATTGCAAGAGGAAATATGCAGACAACAACAAAAAGTTTTTTAATGCAGCGATGAGGATGAAGATAGAGACAAGTCTCTTTTTTAGTACTCTTGTTTTGTATATCAGAAAATATATGTAGTCATAGAAAAAACACCTAAGGGTGAGAAATGATGTAACCCTGGCAAGGCAGAAATGCAAACTCTTCAGATATGTCCATGTTATTCGAATGAATAAAGGATTTTTTTCTCTAGAAAAATAAAATTATATATATATATATGCTCTGTTTTAAGGAGTTCTAGGTCTTGGAAAAGAAATTTTTAACAATAAGAATTAAATTGTAGACAAGAACTTAGAAATAAAACATAAACCGTTAAATTATAAAACAAGAAATAATTTGTAGAAATAAACCAAAAAACAAAACCCCTCAATACTTGGTTAGTAAAATGAATTTCAGAAATAAACTATAGGACAAAACGTTTACATTCATAGATAGGTGAAGAACCATAGAAAAGATGACCTAGCTTATAGAAAACAACTCCTACATAATAATTAATAATTTAACCTACTTCAAATGGTAAAACTTGTATAGTTTACAGGAAAAATCAAGAACGTCGTACCTGCAAGTTGAAGCTATTTCAATGGCTGAAAACATGCACACTCAAATACCCAACATTAACAAATTCACAGAGCTATATGGCCTCTATATAGATAACCGAATCACTTGGAAACTACCATGTTACCCCAACCATGACCTAGAACCGTTACTGGTTTCAATCCAGATCCCCCCGAGCTGGTTCCAACATGCAAGTAGCTTAGAGCTCCTAAGGTAAGGCTTCCCTAACTGGGATATCAGATTCTAAATCGGTTCTCCTTTTTCCGCTTAGGAAAATGTTCTCCAAGAACTCTCTTAAGAATAATCAGGCAGAAATAAATTACCAAAAAGATCCAAGATCCCCAAGCCTCTCTTTGGCTTGGGTCTTTATAGGTAGACTTTTCAGTCAAAGGGGTAGTTAAATCAAGAATCGTTTGATTTCTTGATTTAATTTAGGCACTTTTAATATTTAACTTAGGAACTTTTAACTAGTTCCTATTTGGAGTCTTATAGTTATTATATTATTTAATTACCTTTTAGTAAAAATAATAATAATAATAGGTGGAGCCTTTGTTTATTTCTTATACTATTAATATTATGACTATGCTTACTCTTTATACATGTCATGTATAAAATATATAATTAAATATATCATTTGTTAACATTTTTCTTTAGGTATCGTATAACATGATCCCTAAACTTAGGACACTTTCTTCATTAAGGTCTTTAGGTAGGTTGTTAGGTCTACTAGGGTAGGAAACTCTAAACATACTTTCATGTTGGATTCTCTTGTATAACATGGTAGTTCTTCGGTACTTGATGACATACAAAAAAATTTAATTTCATTTAATAACTTATAAATAAGTCAGATGAAATCAATATTTTACTCGAGTCATTTTCACTCAACATAATTAATTCTTTTCAGTAACTCCTAGCACTTATCTAGAGCCCATACTCAATGCTAAAAACAAGGAGTTACAAATTTAGTGCAATACCAGAGATCCTCACTCAACACTAATGATAGGGTGTACTTGTAGGATACACCTAGAGATAAAATGGCCAAGGATTCGATGTTCCAGAGCTTATGCTCAACATCAACTTGGAAGGATCGATCGCTTATGCCCAACACTTCCAATTTATCTTTTCATGTGATTTAGAGCTTTTTGCTCAACACAAGGGTTTTCATAACTCATTTGTTCCAGAGCTTCTTGCTCAACACAACATAAACACTCATGTGCTCAAGAGCTTCTCGCTCAACACAACATAAACACTCATGTGCTCCAAATCTTCTCGTTCAACACAAAAATTTAAATACTCATGTGCTCCATAGATCCTCACTCAACACAAAACATCTCATCAATCATGTGCTTCAGGGTCCACGCCCAACACATAAAATCATACATAAAACATATGTAATTAGCTTAAGACCAATATATCAAACAAAACATCATGTTCATATGCAATGGGGTTCTAAACCCAATATACCAAAATAAAACATCAAAGTAAAATCATAATCAATGGGGCTTAGGCCCATAAGTGTTAGGTCAAAATTTTGGATATTGCATCCATCCTCGCTTAGAAAAACACCGTCCCTGGTGTTCTAGGGACTCGGAATGAAATCATGAAACAAGGCGGGGTAAGCCTTTCTCATGGTAGATTCATTCTCCCAAGTAGCCTCATCGGCCTCAAAGTGCTTCCATTGCACTTTCAACTGGACTATGGTGCGCTTCTTGAGTTGCACCTCTCTCTTGTCCAATATATGAAGAGGTTCAGGGGAAAACTCCCCTTCACGTTCCATTTGTAATACGGACCAATCAATCACATGTTTAGTATCATAAACATATTTATTTAATAAAGATGCATGAAAAACATTATGGACTGTTATGTGAGCAGGTAACGCTAGTGCATATGCCATTGTCCCTCTCTTGGCTAGTATCTCAAAGGGTCCGCAAAATCTAGGTGCTAATTTACAGCACCTTCCCAAGCTCAACGAGCTTCTTTTTTCTTTTACTTTCAAGTAGACATGGTTTCCTATTTGATAATATTTATCTTTTCTTTTCTTATCCGTGTAGCTTTTCTTGCAGTCTTGTGCTTATTTAAGATCCACCTAGACCTTGGTAACCAATTGTTCCAATTTGTTTAATAAGTCATGCCCTAACATGAGTTAATCCACTAGGTTATCCCAAGTAGTCAGTGTTCTAAACTTCTGTACATAGAGTACCTAAGTTCAGACTCATATGCTCTAGTTCAGACTCATCTAGTACCTAAGTTCAGACTCATATTCTCTAGTTCAGACTCATATTTTCTGTCTTCAGAAGGAATTTTCTTCCCATGAGGTAGTGCCTCCACATCTTCAAGGCGTGGATGATAGTGACGAACTCAAGATCATGTGTGGGGTAATTATGCTCGTGTTCTTTTAAATTTTCAATTCATAACAGATAGCGCAATCATTCTACAAGAGTACTCCTCTGATCCCTTCCTTGATTGCATTTGTGTAAACAACGAAATTTCCATCAGGATTCTCAATTCGTAGTATCGGTGCGGTCATCAAAATTTGTTTAAGATTTTGGAAACATTCCTCGCACTTGGTCGTCCATAAGAATTTATTTGCCTTCTTTTGCAAAGCGGTCATGGGACAAGCTATCCTCAAGAATTTCTCAATGAAATTTCGGTAATAACTGACTAATCCCAAAAATGATCTAATGTCAATGACACTAGTAGGGGTAGGCCAATATTCTATGGCTTTAATCTTTTCTAGATCCACATCTATCCCCGTCTCGGAGATGATGTGACCCAAGTACTGTATCTGTGGTTTGTAAAAATCACATTTACTAAACTTGGCTTAGAGCCGGTGTTCTCATAACACTTGTAGCACTATGTGGAGGTGTTCCTTGTGCTCCTATTTACTCTTAGAGTAAACTAGGATGTCGTCTATAAATACCAAAAAAAAATTATCCAGGTATTTACTGAATATACAGTTCATCATACACATAAAGTTCATCATACATATAAAGTTCACTAGTTCCATCTCCTGAAGAGGCTCATCGAACTTGACACTTATCTCGATGATTATCTGTTTGGTATTGATATCCAGAAGCTTGAATCCTTTAGATTCATTAGGATACCCAATAAACAGGCATTCTATGCTTTGCGGTTGCAAAGCCCTTCTTTTATCAAGTGGAATCTGGGCCCATGCAGTGGACCCAAACACCCGTAGGTTCGACACATCCAGCTTGTGTCCGAAGTATGCTTAGAAAGGAGTCTTTCCTTTCATGGATGAGTGTGGAACCCTATTATAAATGTATTCTATAGCATGAATGGCTTCATCCCACAAATTTGTAGCAAGGTTCTTTGACTCCAACATACAGGTGGTCATCTCCTTGAGAGACCGGTTCTTCCTTTCCGCTACTCCATTCTGTTGGGGAGTGTAGGGAGTTGAATGTTGGACCTGAATACCACTTTGGGAGAATATGTACAGCAACTCATTACTGACATACTCCCCTCCATTATTAGATCTCAATATCTTGATCTTAATCCTAGAGGCATTTTCGATCAAGGCCTTCAATTCAGAAAAATGTTCACATACTTCTGATTTCTTTTTGAGAAAGAAAACCCATGTATACCTTAAAAAATCATCAGTAAAAGTAAGGAGGTACCTTTATCCATTCATGGATGTGACTGGAATTGGACCACTGATATCAGAATGTATCAACCCCAATATGCTTGTAGCTCGGTTTTCCTTCCCCCGATCAAACTTGTGCTCAGGGTGTTTTCAAATTACACAGCCCTTGCAAATTCCTGTGGTTGCCTTGATGACCGGGAGGCCTCAACCATGGATTTTTTCTGTAATTGCTACAAATATTTGAAATTAAGATGGAAAAACCTCTCATGCCACAGCCTACTAACCTCATTTCCATGAGTTAGCAGAACAGTGGGATTTGCATCTACAACAAAGTGAGGGAACTCATAGGCTTCTGCATGATATTTGCAAGGCCTTTTGCAATGAGTTTGTCGGATGCAATTTCTGTTATCTCAACATCATTTGGGCTGAAAGAGACTCTCTTAGGAATTCCTACATGTGTCATCTAATAGACACTAAGGAGATTTGCTGCTAGAGACAATACATACAAAACATTAGAGAAAAAACCATTTTCAAGATCTACAGTACCTTGTCCTTCAAAAATGAGGGTGGAGTCATCTCCCATGTGGATGGGGATGGATTTTCTGGTCTCCAAGGATGAAAAGGAGTATTTTTCAGCCATCATGTGATTCAAACCTCCAGAGTCAATCAACAGTGCTTTGGATTTCGAAGTGCTTGCCATGAGGGCATGACCTTTCTCATGCTGTCGTTCCCGATCTTGGTGATCTCTCCTCCGAAAGCTCTCCAGAATATTGATGTGATTCCTCTCAAGGAGAGAGGTTGCTTCATCAAACTTTTTCTTCATGCAGGCATGTTCAGGGTGAAAACCCTTCCCGCAGTAAGAAAACTTGACTTTTTATTTCCCATTGTGCCCTCTTCCTTTGTTCTTCCTTGAGCCAAAAGATTCATCATGCTGCTAGTTTTCAACTCTAGGCTTGGGAGCATCAAATTTAGTTTTCTGATTTTTCTGCTGCCTTCCTTTACCCTTCAGATCTTTGGGCCCCGAGACATGGAGGGCTTGATCATGGGAAGATCGGATGACCCCCATCTATACAAGCTTGTCATGTTCATTTGTTAGGGACTCAATGAAGGCATTGAGTGTAGGCATCTTCCATCCAAGGGTTGTGAGCTACCCCACACGAAATGTAGAAACAAAAACTGAATAATCAGCCCCGAGTTTGGAGAGAATGGCAAGGATGAGCTGATCATCCTCCTTCTCCACGTTGCATTGCTTCAAGAGTAAAACAATATTCTTGAACTTTGTAAAGAAATCATTCAGAGTCTCGAAATTGGAAGGTTGGAGAGACATCAGTTCATTTTCGAGCTGGTAAACCCTCAAGTCATCATGCTTTTCATATAGAGATTCCAATTTGTCCCATATTTCTTTTGGTGTCTTCAAATCCGTAAGATGGAAGAGAAGGTCTCGGGAAATAGAGAGGCACAAGAAACCGAAGGCTTCATCCTTCTTGTTCAAGAATCTTGATTTTTCTACGGCGGATCCAGGCTCAATTTCAGTGTCCATGGTGACTCTAAAAAGTCCTTTGGAGTGCAACTGAATCTCCATATCACTTTTCCATGAGTGGAAATTGTATGGAGTCAAGAGATATGCTGAGGAGGCCATCTGGATGTGTTGTAGCAAATGCTTCACCTGTAGAACCTAAAAATCAAAATAGAAAGGGAAAAATAAGGTCGGGCAGCCTGCACATTCTAGGATTTCATCACACCCAGCATAGTCAATCAATCAAGCTTGATCAACAAGTTCTTTACTTGTGGTATTGAGTGGTAAGCCTTGCCTTCTGGTGCAGTGCTGGAATTTTGAGCTATTGCTCACTTTTCATGGAGAAATCTGTCAAAAAGCTTGTTTTTGAAAGATAGATCTTCGTCCTGCTGTATGCTCTAATACCATATTAATCTTGCACATTGATCTAGGAACAAATAATCAATCTCATCAAGAAATAATCAACAAATAAAATCAGAAATGGTTTTAATCGGAACCAAAATGGATTCCTCTCTGTATATACAATAAACAATGAATAGTTACAATAACAATGTCAAGCAATAGCTTGAATCAATGAGTAATTTGAGTACCTTAGGAGGTCATTCAAATTCAATGAGTGATTCTGGCTTAACTAACTGTAAGCCATTGGTTCACACTCAGTTAGCCACTTGACCAAAAACCTAATTGACTCACCAAACCCTAACTGAAGTTGAAGTGCAATAAATGATTGAATCTCAACTGAAGGAGATCAAACACATGTCATAGCAAGCCAACCATCAAGTGCTAGTGCTCCATGACTTCAATGAACCCCGATGAGGTTAACTGAAGCTGAAATGATCATCAAAAGTTGGTGGAGGCGCCCCTGTTGACTCCAGATCATTAAATAATAATAAATAATCATTAAATAATATATTTAATGAGAGGAGGCGCCTTAACTGACTGGTTGAACTGATTGTAACCACCAGTTAGCAATTAGGTGCATTAATATCACTCAGATCACCCCCGGAGTGCTCCAGTTAGCCTCCTTGACTGTAGGTAGGTGTGGGTGTGACTGGATGATGACAATTAATGCTCCACTGATGTCAATTAATGTCAATTATACTTAGGATAGTGGTTTAACTAGGCCAATTTGACCAAAAAGAGTGTGTATAGTGGTAAATGTTTCCAACATCAACATGTATTTCTGTTGAAAAATATTGTGAAACTTACTCCACCGTATTTCTCTTAACTCATCTTTCTTGGTATGCTTCAAGTCTCTCCACCATATAGCTTCTTTGCCAATTAAGTTATACATGGCTAAACAGGTTTTCATTTCACTAGAGTAGTTATGAACTCGGAAATATTTGCCCATACCTAAAATCCATTCCTCAGCTTTCTCCCTTGGTATGCTTCAAGGATTAAGCACCCTTGTAATCTAGGATCTGGGGTTACCAACTTACTACTAACTTTGCAGACCATCACCTTTACCAGAGAATAGAAATGGAATAGGAAGAAAGTCTTGACTTACCTGATTACCGACGATTGATCCAAGATTGATCTTCTCCTGCTCCTCTTCTCTCCAAAGCTTCCAGGGATGCACTTCTTTCACCTGTAAAGAGAAAATTCTCCAAGTACTATCTCATGCATGTATATATAAGAGGTTAGATAAACAATATGTCAAATACATAATCAAATATATTCATTAACCACGATACATGAAAGAGACTCAACACAATGTTGGAAGAAGAATTCTCTTTATTAACAATCAGTGAATGAGATAAGAATACAACCTAGCTTCTATGACAAGGAATCCTCTGCAACCAAAGGACTTTGAGTTCTGTTGCTCCAATACTTTTGAAGATATACCACCAGCATAATTTTGCTCTCCAATATTTATTGATTAATGCCCTCCCAAAGGCCTCTATTTATACTTTGGGAAATGGAGTGATTTTGAAGGTTGGGTGGGTTGAAACAGTTGGTATATTTAATGATTAGGGCCCAAATAATATCCATTAATCATGTTTTATATTTTTTAAGGTCGAACTAAGGTGTCCGCGACTATTCATATAGGCAGCCCGCGTATGACACGCGAGTTTCTTAAAGGAAACCCACGTACGTTGATGTACACGGGTTGCAATGCAGATATTCATGTACAGTACGCAAGTTGCAATGGAGATAGTCATGTACGCAACTCAACACTTAGAAAATTTATGTAGCAAGTTGGTTTAAAGGTAAATTCATCCCAATTCATGCCCATCTATAGTGTTTTGGAAAACTTCAATCCTAATATGTCATTTTGTGTACCAACGTAAGGAATGTCAACACTCGGACGGAGAAGTGCCATTTGGGTTGATAACAGATGCCCCCTATTGTGTGAGGTCAGAGGGAAACGATGGCCGAAATACATTATAATCATTATCTTGGAGAACTCAGAAGTCCAATGGAGCAGAGGAAGTACCTAGAACAAATACATAGTAATGTCATATACAAATTTATATCTGAGCATGACATGTTCAATATACGGGAACACTAGCTCATTTACAATATTTGATTACATCATATGATACGGGTTCAATACCACGTATATTACAAAGGTGGATCGAAGCCACAATAGTGACAATAATGATGAGTCTTCAAAGATCTGGAAACTATGTAAGTGATCACAACATAATCTTGCGCAACTTAGGGGATAGACATGAACCTAAGGTCTTCGTCAAGACTTCAAAATAACTAGTACAATCCAAGCCATGTGAATAGATGTTATTAAAGTCGAACATGGATACGATTCAACAGATTGTTAACCAATAGGTGATAATTGACAACTGAAGAAAAGGAATTCACCAATAATGAAAGTGAATCTTGAGGTACTATCGTCAAATACTCTAGGTCTTCATCGTCAGGAAGTGATAATTAGAAACCATACTGTGATGAGGAAGGAAATAGATCCTCCAACGGATCACAAGAGTGACTAGGAACTAGTTAAAGTAAGGGATACACAAGTAATAACAGATAGGAAAATGATGGAATCAGGATATAGATCAGATGCAGCACTAAATCCTTGAACAGTGAGCATGACACAAAGATGACCCAAGGAAGATTTTAAATTTGCAGATAGTACAACTAGACTTATCTGTCATGTAGGAGACATGATCAGATTCCCCAGGTATAACTGACAAGAGGAGGAGTAAGAAACTCGAAGTAATAGATGAACTGAAAGCGAACACTGAGACATGAGTATCGGAAAAAACAAAGAGTGATATGTTCAAGGAAGACATGCTGCCACCGACTGAGAACCAAAAGAAAACTTCTTCCTTATCTTTCCTGTTAAATTTTAATGAGTCCAGGAAAGTCAACTCAAGTATCTCTTCATTTTTTGACAAGCTTGAAGAGAAGAGGGAATAATTCTTGATAGCGTCACTGATTCGTGGATTTTATGAACCCGAACTAGTACCTACTCACTTGGCGTTTTCATGTTTAGAGAGTCTGAAAACTCTGAAGAGAACTCCAAGGGGGTCCTTTTTCATCTAATTTAGTCTCCTAAGGCCGAAAAAATATAAAACATACCACAGAAGAACTCTCTTAACTTCCGTAGAAGAAAAGGTGAACCTTTTTCGTACTTAGTCAGGGAGGTCCGAAAAAGGTTAAATTACCACCTACCCAATGCTCCTTCAAGAGCAGCATATAGCTTGAGTTTTACGAGTGTGAAGAAAAGAAATATCACTCAAAAAGATCCATTTGAGTACGAGAAATGGGGCTTACAAAAATAAACTCGATGTTTTGTTCTTGGTGTTTAACGAGCATGACAAAGACATGAAGTACACTCGGAATAATTTTCGTGTTTAGCTCCAGAGCATGAAAAAGAGAAAACTAAGCTCATACTGGGTGTTCCTTTTCAATAAATTTAGTCCCTCGGGTCCGGAAAAGTGATAAACCTATACTTGAGAATACTCTTCTCAATTCCGCAGAAAAGAGAGTGACCATTTCTTGTATTGTTCCACATGGTTCGAGAAAGAGATAACCTACCACCAATGTGGATGCCCATTCACATATTCTTAACAAGATTGAATGGACAAGTTTACTCGGTAGTCAAGTCTATTTTGAGGAGTTAGACCTGGGCCTAAAGAAACTCCATAAGGGTGGGGAGTCTTATAAAGGGATAGAAGTTGTAAAAAGATACCAAAATGAGGCTCAATTTGGCATGAAAAATAGCTAACAAGACTCCCCTGAACCTATGACAATTGCAGCATGAGTATCTAAAGACAATAAGTGGGTTCTAAACAAGGATACTCATGTGAGGAAAGTCCTATCCACGGAATAACAATGGCAAAAACGAGGTACTAATGGTTAAAAATACCATAGTCTTTGGTCAAAGTGGTAATGCTAGGATTAAGATGGATTAGGTGTGAATGCAAAATGCATGTGAATGACCAAAAAGCCATCCTATATGAGCGAAAAAACAACTTTAAACAACCATAGACCTGTCACATTGAAGAAAAAGATATGGTGTTAGTTTGATTTTTATATAAAAAAATATGAATTATAGGAAAAAACCCACTTTTAAAATAATATTTCTTTAAATAGTTCAAAATAGAAATCAAAACTCACCATTTGATTTTTACCCAAAATAGACAAGTTTTACCTCTACCTTTGATTGCTCGTTGTGGACAACTCGGTGGACAATTCTCGAAACCGCAAGTGCCAGGTAAAACTACACTCCATGTTCTTTCATTTGATCCAAGCAAATTTTAATTTTTGGCTAAATTTTCATGTTTTCCAACGTCCTCAAAGCAGGAACGTTGTGTACGCGGGTATGGTATATCAACAGCCGCGTACACACGTTCTATACACGGGTTGCATGAAGGCAAGTCACGTACAATACATGACTTGTCTAAAGGACAGTCGCATACACTGCACGAGGTAGGAAAAAGCTATGTAGGGCCAAAAAATAAATTTTTTATATGAATTTAATGGTTGATAAATGGCTTGTTATCAAACCTAAATATGGTGCTTGAGTGGAGGGAGAGGGAACATGAAGACATGGACCAAGAAGCTCTACAATATGCCCTCATGCTAAATGCTTTGCGGCAAAGTGGGTTATTAAAATTCTTCTATACCTCACCTATGCAATCAAATGTCCACCTACTAGAGTTTTTGATAAACTATTGGGATCATGATCTTGGTATTTTTGACCTGCAAGGTGAGTTTCTAGAGGTTACTTCAGAAGATGTCTACTTTATCTCTGGTTTATCATGACGAGGAGCTCTAGTTAACTTGGAAGGTACTGGCAAAGGCAGTGGCCTTCTAAGTGTACAGAAGTACATAGATATATACTGCGAGCCTGGTACTCAAAAGAGGGGTAGCTGCATCCCTATTGTTCATATTCACAGCTTTCCATTACAGGTGTTAGAGACTACTATAGTGAGGATTGTAGGGTCACCATCACTTCACCTTGCAACTCGAAACCAAATGAGACTTGCAGTGGACTGTCTATAGGGAGCTCTATATGACTGGTGTTCGGGAGTAATCCCGATAATGAGGAAGAAGCTCTCTGACTGTAAAAGAGGCCGACGAAAAAAAATTGGTTATTCTAGCATATTGGTGGCCTTTTTCTTTGAGGGCGTTCCCAGTTTGAGTCTTGCAGTACCACTACCAGTTCGTTCTCCCCATCATCCTAGACTAACTAGGTGGGGAGAAATATTCCTCCGCTAGGGAGGCGGTGGATCGGTTCAGAGCGTATACAAAGACGACTTCTACTTTTGGAGGAAGTGACAGGTGCTAGCACTGGAGAAGTTTCCATATGCTGGACTAGATTTACGAGGTGATACCCACCTTGTCTTCCCTCCTGGAGGAGCATGAGGAGAGTCAGGTATTTTATTTTTTCAAGTTTTAAAATTTTTATGAATTTTAATTATAAAGATATATACATATGTATAAGAGTTTTTAATCCTTTTAAAACGTTAAAATGCAGATATTGGACCAGTCTTCCCTGCTGGGCATCCACGCATATATGTGTGTCCCGTGGTGGGAGAAGACCAGGGTTTGATTAGGGTTCCTGAGGGAAAGCTTGCCAGGATTACCCAAAGAGTACCTACATTATGCATTGAGCATATCCCTGCCGCCATGTAGGAGCTAGTGGTCGGTATACCATCTGTTTGGATACACCTTATGAGGCAGGTAGCTAGAGCAGTACTTGTATATATTGATGTTGTTGAGGGTGCTGTAGCTAAGGAGGCTAAAGAATCCCAAGAGCAGGGTGATCAGGATGATCAGGGGGACCAGGGTGGTCCAGGTGACCAAGGTGGTCAAGCTTAGACCTAGGAGCATTTTATGGACTTTGATCCATTTTTTGTATA
>LPNX011196860.1:0-37962 GCA_001517045.1 Pseudotsuga menziesii
GACCCTAGACCCTAAACCCTAAACCCTAAACCCCAAACCCCAAACCCCAAACCCGAAACCCCCAACCCAAACCCCAAACCCCAAACCCCAGCCCTAAAACCCTAAACCCCAAACCCCAAACCCAAAACCCTAAACCTTGAACCCTGATCCCCAACCCCTAAAACCCTAGAACCCAAAACCCTAAACCTGAACCTTGAAAACCCAAAACCCAAAACCCCAAACCCTGAACCCTGAACCCTTAACCCCTGACCCCTAAACCCTGAACCCTGAGCCCTTGAGCCCTGAGCCCTGAGCCCTGAGCCCTGATACTTGAGCCCCTGAGCCCTGAGCCCTAAACCCTGAACCCCAAACCGTCAACCCTCATCCCCAAACCGTCAACCCTCATCCCTCAACCCTCAACCCTAAACCCAAACCCCAAACCCTCAACCCTAAAAAAACCCTGAACCCTGAACCCTGAACCCTAAACCCTGAACCCTGGAAAAAAATCGTGAACCCTAAACCCTAAACCCTGAACCCCCAACCCTGAACCCTGAACCTGGACCCTGAACCTTGAATGTGAAACCCCTAAACCCCTGAACCCTGGTGTTGGACTGGGGGGGAATGACATCCCCTTAGCTTTTGCATCGATTTGGAAGTGGGAATAGTCATCGGTCTACTCCATTTGTCAGGGGATATTCAATTCCTTCATATGGTCTTAATATCAGTGTTCATTCCCATGAGGGTGGTAGTGGATACGTGAGCGTTGGGTCTACAACTTATACTTACCTTTCTCTACCCTTTATTTTCTTACAAGTAGGGAGTTGATTCTGGTTCATCCTTCTAAATTGGGTTGGATTTAAACATGATAATAGGAAGCAAGCAAGAGAAGGAACGACATAGAACTTTCAAGCACGTTAGTGACCCAAAAATATGAACCCGAAACCCCTAAACCCCTGAACCCTGGTGTTGGACTCGAGGGAATGACATCCCCTTACCTTTTGCATCTATTTGGAAGTGGGAATATTAATCTTTGTACTCCATTTGTCAGGGGATTTTCAATTCCTTCATCCGGTCTTAACACCGGTGTTCATTCCCATGGGGGTGGTAGTGGATACGTGAGCGTTGGGTCTAAAACTTATAATTACCTTTCTCTACCGTTTATTTTCTTACAAGTAGGGAGTTGATTGTGGTTCATCCTTCTAAATTGGGTTGGATTTAAACATGATAGGAAGCAAACAAGAGAAGGAACGACGTAAAACTCTCGAGCACGTCAGTGACCCAAAAATTTGAGCCTATCGAAAGCCTGGTAAAAAATTCCCGAGAAACTCACTTTTTATGATTACATTGGTATTAATCCAGCTAAGAGAAGTTTGGTTGATGCTAGGCTAGTGTTCCTAATTTCTTCTTATATCCCATCATACACTGTACTTTAAATGCCTTTCTTCTGACAAACCATACCTATGTCCCACATGGGCCCTCGGGAAGATATGATCCATTTAACTATAGTGTCCCCTCATCATCTAGTGCGATTGTGTCTAGCGGTTACGTACTGTTGCTAGGAAAAATGCACCTTTTTCGGACAAGAGTTGTTCCTCTAGTCTAAATGGTTTAGATCTAGAACAAATGGGTTACAACAGAGATGGAAGACTTCCCCTAGAAGTTGCAGAGATCTGGAATGAGTCCTTTGATTGAGTGATGTAGTTGTTTCCTATCGTGATGGCTCTCCATGAATGCACCTGCACTATCACATCAAATAAGAAAACAAGATCAAAGGCACCAGAATATAGTCTGCAATTCTATGTCAGTGACTAAGGAATCCAATAGTAAAATGCATGATTACAATATAACATATTTTATGGGAAAGGAACCAACTTTGCATTAAAAATAAAGAAGAAAGCTTACAACCTTCACCTTAGTGTTGTGATGCTCCTTCACATGCCAATGGCTTGTCCTCAAAAGCTCCAACTTGCAGGCTTCTATGCTCACCGTAGATTTGGCCAGAGCCTCAGTGCAACAACATAACTTTTCTCTCTCTCAACCATGGGAATGAGCCAGGTTTTATAAGCCTTGGTAGGATAGGGATGGTTGAACAAATGGTGGATGAGGTGGAAGGGAGATCCCAAAAGGATGGGTCTGGAGTCCAAGTGGTCCTCAGGAGTAGGGATGAGGGTACCACAAAGTCTTCCTTCGAGAACCTTCGTGGAATCTTCTCTTTTTCACTTTTAACCTAGGGCATCGCTTTTCTTCCACTATGATGGAGTGTTACCTGGTAGGAACTACAGTTTGAACAAGAGGAATAACCGGTGGCACCGCCTACTGTCAAGAGACAGTAGGAATTAGTGAAGAAGGTAATGCCTCTTTCCTTAAGGGAAAAGGTGGTGCTAGACTTTTATATGTAAAAAATGAAGTCTTGGCCAGTATTTCACTTCACAACTTGGGATTTTAGGGCAATAACTGATTTTAGGGCCTCAACACATGATGGTGATGAGATTTATGTGTAACAGAATCCCCCCCAAATCATGAGGCTAGAGGGATACAATAGGCGAGAGCTTTGAAAGACCAAGTTATCACTTCGAGGCAAGAAATTGCTTGATTGGAGATCATCATCAACCAGGCTTTTGCAATACATCAATACTTTTAACTCATACCCAAATGTCTCCTCATCGTGGCTGCAGACCAATACAAGGCAAATCCATGAAAGTGATGAATAAACATGGCTACTAGAATACAACGTAGATCCATGCGAAGAAGACTCAAACTTGGGACATAGCTACCAAACATACACTGTAGATCTATGTCAAATGGACACAAATTTGAGCACAGCCACGACCATACAAATGTGGATCCATGTTGGGACTCATACAAAATACTCCATCGTAACCTAAGGAAAGCAACGAGTGCTTAAAAAATACCCAAGGTCTTTGTTAAGTATGATTCTATCCATGTGATTACAATGTTATGACGTTGAACATGGCAAAAACCACCTTTTTACAGATCAATGATGAGAACCATTAACAAGTGCGAGGGAGATCACCATTGATGTCAGTTGTAACACCCCAGTTTTGAATCCGTTTGCATTTAATGTATATTGTAATTAATCGTGGTGTGGAGCTAAAGGATAACATCCCCACCATGGATTATCGTTTTATGTTTCAGCGATTAAAATCGTTGCCGATGGTATTTTGTGCTAGCTAGGCACGTGATAATTATAAACACCATGTACATATGCATTTTAATTAAAATACCCACAACTAGATATGTCACTGCAACCATAATGAGAAGGGGCATGATTCCTGTTAGAATATAATCCGTCGGGATTATATATTGTAAATAAATAAATAAATCTGAATAGTAGGCAGCCGAAAAGGCTGGACGGAAGGTGAAACACAACCATCACATGAATGTATAAATGAATGCATTAGCATTGGAATTATATTGAATCAGGAGTTATACCTATCAGTGGTATCAGAGCTTGGTTGTTTGACATAACTCCTGCCTGCTGCATTTCATTCCTGGCATTCTGCTTTCCAGTCCATTTCCAGACTGCCTGCTCTGTCAGTCTGCTAGTCGCATGCATTGTATGCGTTATTCTCTTGGAGACCTGCCTAACCCTAATTTGTAACCACGCACTCCATTCATCATTCTGTGTGTATGTTGCGAGCTGTGAGTTTGATTCCAGTGCTGCGATCTGTGAGTATTCTTCTGCGTGAAGACGTGATGCGTATTGCAGACATTCTTCTGCGTGAAGACATTCTCTGATGAGTATCTAAGTGAAGACGTGATGAAAGTTCTGATTATAATCGCTTGAGGAAATCTTCCTCATACAACTGTGTGTATGTCTGCCTGATCGCCTTGCGCTGTGGTGCAGACCTGCTTGTCCCTTTTCTCAAGCTGCGTGAAGCTTGAATACATTGTGAAGAGAAGACTCCATTCTTGTGAGATTGCCAATATATATTCCAGAATTGTGACTGCGTGAAGACTGACTGATTTTTGGAAGACTGCGTGAGTGATTGTGGCCTCAAAAATTTCAGTGTTGCTGGCCGGACAAAATCCACAGAGCCTAGGCGAATCTTGTTGTAGAAGTTACGTGATGAAGGAGAGACGGGGAATAATCTGTGTGAAGGAGAGGATAACCAAGAGATAGCCGTGCTAAAAAAAAGAAGTCGTTGCTCATCATTTAACCCCAGAAATTTGAGACGCAACCTGTCGTAAAGAAATATAGTTTGACAGTGTAGACTCAAGCTTTTTTTCAAGAGCGTGAAGACTCAAGCTTGCGTTGAAGCTTTTATTAACTGCGTGGAGATTGAAATAGTCTGTGTGAAGGAGAATCGATGTTGGAGACTGATATATCACACATCTATTGTGTTGAAGACCGCATGCTGAAGACTACGTGACCATCGAAGACTACGTTGGTGACTAATATTTACTGTGCGTATACCAGCGTGAAGACTAGCGTGGAGGGTGGAAACCCTAATTTTTCTGTATGGAGACCCATCACCATTGAAATCTTTTGTCAACTGCGCACTATTGTTGATGGAACGTGAAGCTGTGAAGACTCAGAGCATAGAGGTAATTTATTATATTGCTTGGTGAAAATGCAAAAACCCTAGTTTTTCCCGTGAAGTGCATAAACCCTATTTTTGACCTAATTCCTTGCATGGAGTGACTGCGACCTCTGGCGCCGAATGTCTGAAGAGATGTGACCTTCTGTTGAAGTGTATATGCTGTGTATTGGAGCTTCCCTTCTCTGACTGCGTGGAGGATCAGCTGTGAATTTGAAGGGTCAAATTGCTGCAAAAACGCTGGTGTTCCTGTAATTATTATGCTGGTGTTTTTGTAATTATTATGCCAGTTTTACAATATTATTGCAATCATCCACCTTCTCCACTGCCATTGTAGAAGTTGATGAGGCACATGCAACATAGTTAGGGTTGGAAAACTGAGCATGAGCTTGAAGCTGAGTCTGCCTACACCTCTCTCATGGGATATATTGTGACCTGATATATATATGCTGACTAATATACGCTGACTGATATATTGTGACTAATATATGTATGCTGCGTTGAAATATAATGTATGTTGATTAGTGCACTAGTGGAAGTGTTGTGTGTAAATAGTGCCATCTCTTGTGATCCATGTAGAGCAAAATCCTTGTGTTTCACACCATTACCAATTGCATAAAGACCCTGAAGGCTGCGAATTGGTACTGAATTTCTTCTCCCTGAATTGCTGCGAATTGAAGCTGCGATACTGTCATTGTATCACTTTAAAACCTGAAGTTGAGATTGTAAATCACCTTGGCAGAGACTGTAGACCTGCAAGGTTATTGTTTTTCTCTTTGTCATATTAAGATCAATATTGTAAATTACACTAACAGTTGTAAAAGATGCAATCTATAGCATCTATTGTTGGTGATGTCCTCACTGGCAAGGAAACATATCCAAAATGGTCTAGAAAGATCAAGAAATCAAGCGAGCTTGTCGAAGAATCCCTTGACTTTGTTCTGCAAACAAAGAATCGGTTCAAAGACCTTTCCAAGGGAGATTGCAGCAAGAGAGGACGAGGAAGAAGAAACTTCAGAGGCAGAGGGGGCAGATACAAAAGATCAGATTTGCAGTGCAAGCGTTGTGGAAAGACTGGGCACACATCAGATCAGTGTTGGGCTTCATGGGACTCCATCAAAGACAAGCATAACCAAAAGAAAGATGATGCTAGTAAATCTTCTGATTCTGCTCATTGTATTGTTTCACATTGTAATCTTGGAATTAATGAAATGACTTCACTTTCATCTTACAAAGATTGTTGGCTGCTTGATACTGGTGCAACATCACACATGACATTTAGAAAAGACTGTTTTGAAGAACTTAATGAAACAATAGATGGCATAGTTTACTTTGCAGATAAGTCAAGTATTAAACCAAAGGGAATGGGCACCATTCGGATGAAGATGCCTGGATTCCCTGATTTCTTGTTGAAGAATGTTCGTTGTCTTCCAGAGTTGCAGAGAAGCCTGCTGTCCATGGTGGAGATTCAACAGCAAGGCCATTCCATCCACATGTTTGATGGAATCGTAGAAATAAGAAAGTCCTCTGACAACCAAGTCATCATGACTGGATACGAAGATGGGAAGCTGCTGAAGCTAAAGGGTTCATCTGCAAGAGTTCAGAACTATGCCTACCTCTCTCAGCATGGAGAATGTAATTTGTCATCTAGTTCATTGTGGCATGCAAGATTTGGTCATCTAAATTATAATAGTCTTCGTTTGTTGAGAAATAATGGTGTATTTGGTTTACCCACCATTCCCAAAGAGAAGAAAAAATGTGATGCATGTATATTAGGGAAACATAGTAAGCTGCCATTCCATGAATCTAATTTCAGAGCAAGTAGGAAATTAGAACTAGTGCATTCTGATTTATGTGGCCCAATGCCAACTCCTTCTGCAAATGGGAATAAGTATTTTATGACATTTGTTGATGACTACTCAAGAATGTGCTGGATTTACTGTTTAAAGACAAAATCAGAAGCATTTCAAACATTCAAAGACTTTCATGCATTGATTGAAAAACAAGCACAATCAAAAATTGGTACACTTCGTACTGATAATGGGAAAGAATACACTTCAAATGCTTTTGAAGATTATCTTCGCCAACATGGAATTGCACATCAGACTACCGTTCCCTACAATCCTCAACAAAACGGTGTAGCAGAAAGAATGAATATAACCATAATGAATATGGTTCGCTTAATGATGTTTTTCATGAATGTAAAACTAATGTTTTGGGGTGATGCAGTAAAATGTGCAGCATATTTGAGAAATAGAAGTCCCTCAAATGCTCTTGATAACAAGACTCCACATGAAATGTGGTTTGGCCATCTCCCTTCAATCAGGCATCTCAGAGTTTTTCTTTCCACCTATTATGCCTTGATTCTAAAGGAGAAAAGAAACAAGCTTGGTGCTCGAAGCAGAAAATGCATTTTCCTGGGGTACAAAGAATACTCCAAGGCATACCATCTGTATGATGAGGTAAACAAGAATTTTGTTATTTCTAGAGATGTCATTTTTCTTAAAACTAATAAAAATGACCAGTCCATTGAGAGACATCTTGATCATTTGGAAAGTTATCCTCATCCAAAGACATATTCTGAAAATGAATATGAAATTCCAAACCTTGAAGGGGGGATTCCTATTCTGGATCAACCTTTGGAATTTCCATATGAAGCACCAACTCCCCCACATGAAGAAGTTCCTGCTACTTCACTTGAACAAGAGGTTCAACTGGATGATGTGATTGAGAGAATTGAAAGACTCTCAATCAATGATGAAGCTCCACTAGCTGATCAACCAGGACCATCACGGAAGATTCCTAAATGGGCCACAAAGACACTTGAAAGTGTCCATCCAGATGAAGTTGGAAAGACGGGAATGAGAAGTTCAAAAAGACATGGAGGAGAAGCAGATAATTCAGGTGATGACATGGATGTATCATTTGATTATGAATTTAATTTATCTGCTAACTTTGAACCAACTTCCTTTGATGAAGCTTCTACTCGAGTTGAGTGGAAAGAAGCTATGCAAAATGAGTATGATTCACTCATATAGAATGGAACTTGGAAGGTGGTTGACCCTCCAGTTGGAACCAAACCAATTGGCTGCAAGTGGGTTTACAAGAACAAATACAGATCAGATGGCTCACTTGACAAGCACAAAGCTAGGATTGTAGCAAAAGGCTATGCACAGAAGGAAGGAATTGAATATGAAGAAACGTTCTCTCCTACAGCAAAATGGGCTACCATCCGTACCTTACTCTCTTTAGCTGCTCAGAAAGGGTGGAAAGTTCATCAGATGGATGTGAAGACTGCTTTCTTGAATGGAGACTTGAAAGAGAATGTCTTCATGTCTCAGCCAGAAGGCTTTGTTGTGAAAGGAAAAGAACAAAATGTATGCAAGCTTGTAAAATCCTTGTATGGCCTAAAACAAGCGCCTCGCGCATGGTATGAAAAGTTAACCGAGCATATTTTGAAGTTAAATTTCAAACATTTTGATCTTGATGATGCAACACTGTTTATAAAGAAAGTTGGAATATCTATTTTGTATATTGTGGTGTACGTAGAATATCTTTTGATGACAGGGAACAATGAGAGCTATATAGCATCCATAAAGAAAGATTTGAAAAAGATCTTTGAAATGATAGATATGGGACATCTCCACTATTACTTAGGAATTGAAGTCACTCAACATCCTAAGTACATATTCCTATCTCAGAAAAAATATATTGGAGAACTACTAAACAAATTTTGCATGACAGAATGCAACCCTATATCTACTCCAATGGAACAGAAAATGAAGCTCACATCAAGCAAAGGAAAAGAATTTGAAGATGCGACCAAGTATCGACAACTTGCAGGAAGTCTTATCTACCTTACAACAACTAGACCAGATATTTCTTATGTTGTTGGCATACTTTCAAGGTTCATGCATAAACCTTGTGAAGGACACTGGTCAACTGCAAAAAGAGTTCTAAGATACTTGAAGGGGACTCAAGACATTGGACTCAAGTACTCTAAAGTGGATGACTTCAAACTTATTGGGTACTCAGACTCAGATTTTGATGGCGATAAGGAGACAGGAGTATCAACTTCTGGATACACTATGAGTCTTGGATCAGTAGTTGTCTCATGGAGATCATGCAAACAGTCAGTTCCGGCAGATTCAACAACAGAAGCAGAAAAAGTGGCTGCAGCTGAAGCAACGAAAGAAATAGTATGGCCCAGGAAGATACTTGAAGATTTGCAAGAAAACCAAGAAAAATCCACTCCATTATTGGTCGACAATACTTCTACAATCAAGCTGGCTAAGAATCCTAGATTCCATGATCGAACCAAACACATCAACACAAAGTATCATTTGATTCGACATCATGTAGAGGCCAAGATAGTCCATCTTCGACATTGTTCCACAAATGATCAAATTGCAGACATCTTCACCAAAGCGCTTGGATGAGAAAAGTTTGAAATGTTTAGAAACATGCTTGGACTTACGAACACCCCTTCAGATTAAGAGGGGGATTGTTAGAATATAATCCGTCAGGATTATATATTGTAAATAAATAAATAAATCTGAATAGTAGGAAGCTGAAAAGGCTGGACGGAAGGTGAAACACAACCGTCACATGAATGTATAAATGAATGCATTAGCATTGGAATTATATTGAATCGGGAGTTATACCTATCAATTCCTAAGGATAGGGGGGGGATATTTAACCTTTGGGGCCAATGGGAAAAATCCAAATGTCAATGGGAGAACCCATCAAACAGTCGACCACCTTTCTTTTCTTACTCACCCAATCATTTATTACTGCCAGAAATTGGTTGAGTTGGTTATTGCATGGGATGGGCAAGGTATGACATCCCAAATTCGATTTGGAGAAGCCATCAATTTTTAGGAAACACATTTTGACTCCTTGGGCAAGCAAAAACCCAAAAATGTAGGCCATTCTACCATGCTTTCATGTTGGCATGTTTTACTCACCCATTTTTTCTTCCCATGAGCTCTCTCAAGCATTCAGAACTTCCTGTGCGTGAAACCATTCACGTTTTTTGTTGTTACCTCACTTTGCTCAGGCTGAGAAATCATTTTTGGTGATTATCAATGGCTGAGTTTCCTTCCCCACGTTTTGCTGCATTTTTCTCCATTGTTTCCAAGATGGAATCATTTTTTCTGGAAATGCCCAATGAGTGGGAGAGGAGACCCACGATTTGGGGTGTTATTGAGCCCGTTTTGGCCACGATAGGCCCAAAAACATCTCTGGAATTCGTATTGCTGCTAAAGGGCCATTTTTACCCATTCTGGAAATTTGTTTTTGTTGTCGAAACTGCTTTTCATCCAACCTAGAAATCATATTGTGTTGTGGATGCATATTTTGGCTTTGGCCTGAGTTGAATTGGGAGTGCAAATGGGATTTGAGCTTGCTTGATAAACCTAGTGTGTCCAGGAGCCCCACAGACAGAGCTAGAGGGTTGGATTTCTTCTCTACACCCCCTGAATAGCACTGGAAGGGAAGTCATGGCATGAGGGACTGTGTAGCAAAGAAGGGTATGCTTCCTTGTATTGGGTGTGTGTGGATGTCTTAGAAGTTAGGCTAGTTCTAGTACAGGTGTCCATAGCTCTTGGATTGAGCTCACTAGCTTAGCAACCAACCTTTCCAGCTCCCTATTAGCCTGATAAACCCAACTGTGTTGGCTTGGCTGAGTTTGGTGTATCCTTGGCTACATGTGAGCTTGCTAGTTCCTCTTATTCATTGAGGAACTATGCCTATCTTGGGGGTGGTAGTGTTGTTGAGTGATTGATGAGCACACTAGCCTATGGTTGGGTGGAACGTTTCCACGACGTAGCTGGTTGCGGGACAAGCTTCTATTACAGATAAGTATCTCTTGTGTTTAAATCCTTGCAATTGTGTTTAATTTATAAATATGACGAACATGTTAATGTGTTGAACATGTCAACTCTTTGAGTGAGTTCATGGTGGACCCTCAGAGAGTGTATTAGACGGCTTCGAAGCACATAGTTCGCTACATCAGAGTTACAGTGGAGTATGGATTGGTTTATGAGCATAGGGGGAGTGTACAGTTAGCAGGTTTCATAGATATTGACTGGGCAAGATGTGTAGAGGTCCAGAAGAGTACTTCAGGTTGTTGTTTCAGCATTGGATCAGGGGTTGTCTCTAGGTTCAGCATGAAGCAGAAGTCAGTTGCATTGAGCTTGGCGGAGGCTGAGTACATGGAAGCCAACATGGCTTCTTGTGAGGGTATGTGGCTGAGGAAGTTACTTGTAGGGTTGCTCAAGTGTGATCTAGAGGCTACAGTAGTTCACTGTGACAATCAGAGTAGCATCAGGCTATCTAAGAATCCAGTATTCCATGACCGGAGCAAACACATAGACATCAGATACCACTTCTTGAGAAATTGTGTTTGGAGAGGAACCATTCGGTTGGAGTACATACAGATAGATGAGCAGGTGGAAGACATTTTCACCAAGGCACTTTGAAGACAGAGTTTTGTGAATTTAAGGGATAAGTTGGGGTTGCTACCGAATCCCTTCCGCGTTGAGAGGGAGTGTTAAACTAGTAGCAACAAGGAAGGTATTCCTACATGCATGTGTTCTTTCATGCAAAAGAATTAAATTAGGAAACCGGTTGTATTTAATTTACTTTTCCTAAGATTACTTTGGAAAATAAATTAAAGTGATCTAAATTAACTTTAGTGAACCACTAGTTAAAGCGAAAGTGAAATTAGGGTTTTTGCTTTACCACTAATTAAAGTGAAAGTGAAATTAGGGTTTTTGCTTTAGCTAAAGTTATAAAAGAGAGATTAATTGGTGGAGAGAACACACACACTTGTATTCTGACAGAGACAGGATACAGATAGGGAGAGAGAGTCAGACAGAGGATTTCGCTAAGAAGACGAAGGAGTGAGCATCATGATCATCGAGCTTCGTACAGCTAGGTCGTACACTCACTCAAGAGGGTGTTGAGGTTTAGCTGGGATTTTCCCAATGATTCTACTGGATACTGCATTCACCAGGTTTGGGTGAATTTGCGGTGATTGTAAAAGTTCCATATTTTCTCATAATAAAATCTATATTTGACTGCTGCACCAGTTTTCCCATATTGGGTTTTTCCGGGGGTTTCCATACCCAAAATAATAGTGTCAATATTGTGATGTGATGTTGTGATTTATTTCTCAGTTTTATATTCCACTACATACTATAAAAGATATTCATGTGTGGTTATCAGTTGATATTTTTCATGCACTGTTTAGCCCTAGTTGAATATTAAAGGAAAATTTATAATTTTGACTTGGAAATCAAATCTGTAATGGAACCATAACGGTAAGGCACGATGCGTTTTAATGGGAATCACAATGTAAGGATCATGGTATATGTGTTAATGACTGTTTTTTTGGGATGGTCGTTGTGTAGTGAGAAAAGATACGTTACTAGAGATCTTTGTATTTTGGTTGTAATATCTAGGTTACACTTCTTTCTGCGTTGATAGATTTTATGAGTCTAGACTCTGTAACAATTTCCCAAATTTGCTTTTGAATTGTAGAATACTTATGTTAATATAAGATACAGATCTAAAAAATTTCCATGCGGTGCCATAGTTCTAGCATGATTGTAAAGGGAAGATCTTTAAATATCGGTATATAAAGATAAAAGCATACCTGCATGTTAGATGGAGATTGGGATGTAAGTTATTAACCAAGTCTCTGTATGAACCTTGGAAGGATTCAGATCTTAAAACTTCCTAGTGTATTCGTCTCCCAGCTCGGGGGTGGCTCTAGGTGGACATTCATACACCAAATAGAGCCAATGGTTGGGAGGAACGTCATCATCAAGTTTCTAGTTGATTTAGTCGTTTTGACTAGTTTGCTCAAGTAAATGTTGTATGTGGTATGCTTGATTTGTTGCTTAAGTAAATGTTGAATGCCTCATGCTTGATTAGTTTTGCTTCAAAAAAATGTTGTGTTATGTTCCATGAACAATTAGTGTGGTTAAGTGGACATTCTATTCTATTTTATGTTTGACAGGCTTTTCCTCGAATAATAGTACCAATGATAATTTTGCCTCTAATCTTATATGAGCTTACCTGTTTAATGACTGTGATTGTAGAGGATGTGTCACAAGGGAAAACAGAAAATTAGTCTGTCTATAATGATAGTATGGTGGATATCAATTGTATAGATCATGCATATTTGTTATAGAGATAGAATTTTATCTACTCATTGAAATATCATTATCTAACCATGTCTTATACCTGAGCGCCAACTCTGGGGTTTCATGTCTCTTCTCCTACGGTTTTCCTAGAAAATGGAAACCTTATAAGATCCTTGTTATGGAATGTATTAACCATAACTAAAGAATATTATTCTCTAGTGTTGGCTCATTCAAATAACAGTCTTGTGACCAACATATTTGTTTGGCTGCGACTTCTGTATTCATTGTCATTTATTGAGACACTGAGAATGTCCTAATACATGTGTGTGTTGAGTAACATGAAGGTTTGGACAATACCTCCACAACTTACTTGAATTGCTCATGCAAGGAAATGGTAAGGACATGCATGTGGACCTAAGGGAAATAAGTATAACCTAACATGCATATACTTTGAATATGCATTTCTATTGTGTTTAGTCAGTGAAGGGTTATGATGGATTATGTGGCGTTATTGAAGTATTTATATCAATTAAAGATCCTATTGGAAATTAAAAGGATACATAAGATGTAGTTTGGAATGACTGTAATTTCAATCTAATAATTCCTGGGATTAGTTAAGGTCAATAATCAACGAATTTAATTCATACAGATGATTAAACCACTTAAGAAAAAAAAGGAAAAAGAAAATTTGTACTATGCATCGATGGATCTAACTAGGAATTATGGGTATGTTACACCTGAAATACCCGGCGCGAAGGATTTTCTGGGCTGTAGCCATCCCAGAAAGATGACCGCCACATGCTCTAGAGTGGCAGTCATTCAGAACCTATTCATCCTCTTCATGTGTAAGGAACCTTCGAAGGATAGAGTCAATACCACGTCAAAACAACATATCATTTAAAATGTGATAGTACTTTGTGTGGTGACAGACACGCCGACGATCGTCACAGGATATGTCAGGCTGAAATATTTGAGTCTGTAGATAGATGATCAAATCTCCATACCATGGAGCATTTGTGCTTATCAAGAACAAAAATTCATCCAGAAATGAATCGTTGGGCTCAGCTTCCATCAAAGCACACGAAAGGTCACACATCAACTCCACGAATAACAAGGATTTCTTTGAAGTAGCCTTGGCGAACCCAAGATCAAATTCCTATAAGATAACAATCCAACAAGAATACTTTCCCCCTAGTACCTGACAAGTCAGAATGTAGTGCATGGGGGTTTGATCCGCGAGTACAGTTGTAGTATGAAGTAGAATGCAATGATGAAGATTTTGTACAGCAATCACCGTAGCCAGAGAAAATTTCTCCACATGCGAGTAATGGGTTTCAGAGTCAATGAGACTCTTACTTAGGTAATATATCATGTGTTCTTGGCCGTTGGGGTCTTCCTGCACTAGAACCATTCCAATGGTGGTAGTGGAGGAAGCAACATATAACATAAATTCTTTTGAATAATATGGGGGGTGCAACACTGGTGAATGGGCCAGAGTGTGTTTTAGATTATCAAAAGATCATTGGGATTGGTCATCCCAAAAGAACAGAGTGTCCTTCTTCAGGAGATGCATATAACCATGCATTTTTTTTGTGAAGTTACATATGAAACGATGAAGAAATTTTTCCTTCCGTTGCAAACTTTGGAGCTCGGTGATATTTGTCAGTGCGGGTAAGGCCAGAATAGCAGCAATTTTCAAAGGATCAATCTAGATGCCATCTTTGGAAACCACAAAGCCAAGAATACATCCAGTTTCAACACAAAATACACATTTGTGTGGATTAAGTCGAATATTATAATGGCGACACCTAAGGAAAATGTCTCTAAGGTTCCCTGGATGGTCCTCCCATTGCTGTGAATGAACAAGTAGATCGTCAAGGTACGGCTCCACGATGTGCTTGATATCATGAAAAGCATAATACATGGCACACTGCAATGTAGCTCCGACATTTTTAAGACCAAAAGGTAAGTTACAATATGCGAATGTTCCTCATGGGAAAATGAATGTGTTTTATGCTAATCAATGGGCAGAATGTCTATTTGATTGTAGCCAGAAAATCCATCCATAAAAGAAAAGATGACACTCCCAACACAGTTATCGATGATTTGATCGATGTGTAGAGTCGGGAAATTACCCTTGGGACAAGCCTTTTTTAAGTCTCAAAAAATGATACAAACCCTAATAGTGGCCCGCTTCTTAGCTATAGGGACAATATTAGACACCCATTCCGTCAGGGGTACGGGATAAACAAACCACACCTTCAGAAGTTTCTCCACTTCGGCTTTAATAGCCGCAGCCTTCCTAGGATGGACTTGACGCAATTTTTGTTGGACAGGTTTTCCATGGGATAGGTTTTAATCTCGTGTACAATGATAGAAGGATCAATCCCATGCATTTCTTCGTATGTCTAAGAAAAAATATCACAAAATTCTTTGAATAACGCTCTATAACTTTCAGCTTCTTCTGTCGAGCAGTTATGGCATACATGAATTTGCTCAACAGATCCGAGCTTGACTGATATGTCAATTGGGGTTTTCTTAGTGATGTTGCAAATATTTCCTTCGTATCTGTGTCTTGCAACAATACATGCATTTTTGGATTGGTGACAATATCAATACTAATAAGAGATACAAGATCAAAGTCTATCGAACTGACATTGGGAATAAAAGAAGATCGATGATGACGATATTCCCATACAGGTTCATCCGTACTCATGATCTCCATAATGGACTCATCCGATGGAAAAGTATGGGAGATAAAATCTAGAGTAGGGAGAGAGGGTTCTAGCCAGTAGGGCAGGTGGTAAGGATCCAAATCCACCAGATGAATATCATTAGAATGGACATCGAAATCAGATTGAACAGCATCATAAAGTGCTTCATATGACTCAACAGCTTATTTTCCTTTAGGACAATAGCCAGTCGTGGAAACCATGTTCATGGTCGTCACTTCTGTACTAGGAGGGGTTGAGGGAAACACTCCCATGAGGGTTGAATCCTTCAGCATGCCTACCCCAATTGACTGATAAGGAGGAGGGGACTAACCTAGAATAGGGATGTTATTTACAGTCGGGGTAGTAACATCCAGTGAAAAAAATTCAAGTTGATCGATGGTCATGATCTTCCCCAAATGAGGAAATTGGAGAGTTCAAAAGACCGTCGAAGCAACGATGGTCATAGAATAAAACTAGTTTCTCCCCAATAGAATATTGTAATCCAATGGGGAATCGACCACCTCCACCTGAATGGAAACAGTATTTCCCCCAAGCTCGACTGAAAGGGCTGGTAACAGACCATGAGGTTTGAAACCTCTTCCATCGACAGCTTTTAAGGTCGTAGGTGACTTTGTATGTTCAGGAGAACTAATGGACCTCCAGCAAGATACAGACAAAACTAAGGTTGAAGCTCCCTGATCCAAAACGGTCCTTTGGACCTTTCTCCCAACTACTCTAGTCGCAAGATGGTGGGGTAATCTGGATTTGTAGTTCTCCAAATTGAAATGAATCAAGTTAGTGTTATAAGGGTCTAAGGATCCTAAATCAGCCAACAACTTATTGCGTTGTGTGGGAAAACTTTGGAGCACCTCTAGGGTAGACATCACACAGGGTTCATGAGCCAAATCTTCAAGGACGTTGTAGAATTGTGCATCTTAGGAATTGGGATTGAAAACAACCTTCCTGAGGGTATTCTTAGGTGGGCGCAAAATCAAGTCGAGATTAGGTTTCTCGATGGTAAGAGGGCCATTAGACAAAGACGAAGAAGAACTAACGGGAGGAATTTTCTTGGGAGAAGGATTTTTATCCTTCTTCTTTGCAGCTTTGTCGTATGTCTGATTACGAGTAGTCAAACTAATGGTTCCCAAGGACATCATTTTGATTTCTTATGTAGAATTAGAGGTCCCTTGATTAGACATGTGATCTATCAATTGTTGCTAAGACGGAAAGGGATCACTAAGCACCACTGGTGTAGGGTTACACTTCAAAAATTTACTAATATCCTCATGACGAGGGCACTCCTTCGTGAAGTGATCACCACCACACAACAAGAAGGGGTACTTGGCCTTTCTCTTTCATTTATTATCATTGTCTGTGGCCATAGCCTTGGGATTCTCTTGTTGGCTTCCAAGTTTTTTATTTTTTCCTTTTCCTTTCTTCTTGTTACTGGATGTCTATGTACTTTGGATAACATTCACCTCGACAAAAACCATAGGAGTAGAAGGAGAAGTCATAGAAGTACTATGTTGCTTTGCAGGCTTAGCTATTGAAGAGGGATAGATTGAACTGACAACCCCGTCAACAGGAGTTTCTGTAGGTGGCTTGGTAAGGTTTGTGCTAAGATGAGGAGATTGAGGGATTAGCTCATACAGAGTTCTGGATTGGGAATATACCAAGTCCAGATACTGAGCGCAACTGATAGCCTTACTCTTCAGTAACAACACCAGCCATAGCCACATCTAGGGAAATGTAAGTCAATAAGGATTTCGTGAACCAATCAACTAATAGTTGGTTAGGGATAGGAGCTTTAATGAGTTGTCTCTGCCTCCTCCACTCTTGAATATGGTCTGATATATGTGTGGAAGTATTTTGATGGAGTGAGGTTAAAAGGTTCGTACCCATTTTCATAATGAATGGGTAGCTGAAAGTGTGTGAGAAAAATGGTTTCAAATGAGCTAAAGTCCACAAACGAATGCTGTGGAAGTTCAATGTACCACTTTGTGGTCGTACTGATCAAATTTCATTGAAAGAGTCTCAAACGAATAGAGTCATCCATCAAGGATTTGGAAGAACACTACAGATGGAACATCATGACATGATTTTTGGGATCATCTCCCTGATTCCCATCAAAATTTGGAATGTCTGATGGTAACTTGACTATAATAACAGGCCATGAAAGGTTATGCTGAATGGGATCATTAATCAACTTGGACAGATATGGCAAGTCCAAAGTTTCCAAGAATGGAAGTTGTTGATTAGGTTTGACATACTGGTAGTATTGATAAGGCATATGCATACTAGTAGGACCATAAGTTGACTAATACACTCACTGTTGGGATGTTCGATAGGAAGATGATCCTCCCGAATATTCTCCTGAAGGGGGCAGACCTCCAGGGGGAGGGCCACCTAGAGGTGGTGGGCCTCTAGGTGGTGGTAGACCTCTAGGTGGTGGTCTGCCAGAAGGTGGATCTCTAGGTGGTGGGCCTCTGGGTGGTGGTCCTCCTGAAGGTGGACATCCAGGTTGTGGGTCTCCAGGTGGTGGTCCTCCTGATGGTGGTCCTCATGGTGGTGGTCCTCCATAAGGTGGGCCTCCGCCAGGTGGGACTCCACCAGGTGGGACTCCTCTAGGTGGTCCTCCAAAGGGTGGAAAACCATAAGGTGGCCCTACAAAACCTCCAGCAGTATTAATAGGTATTCGTCCCATTTCTGGCATGTAGGACCAATTAGGTTCCCCCCATGACATAAACATAATTCTAGGGTAAGGGATTCCAGGATACATAGACCCTGTAGATGTAAGTTGATAATTCATATTTCCTACAGGTGGTTTATTTCCTGGGTAAGCATAGCCCCAAGAAGGTTGATTGACTGTAGGTTGTACCCCTAAGGGTTGAACTGAACTTGATGAAGGGTTTACCATATTGGTATTGTTGGGAGGAACAACCACTATTGGTTTTCCTATAGTAGCAGTTTGTCTAACACTAGAAGTAACTCCACTAACTAAGGACAAAACTTGAGCTGGGGGTTTCCCCCCAGTGTTGGAATATACAGATACCACTTGAGCTGAAGATTTCCCCCTAGCCGTAGGGGGTATGGGAGGACTAGAAACAGACCCAGGATTCAAAACTACAGGAGCAGGGTTGGAGGTTTGACCCAGATTATGAGTAGTCACACCACGAGCTGATGATACATTAGGAGCAACCAAAGATGAGGAAAGTGAACGATATCCAGAAGAAAAAGGTTCTGAAAGACAAGGTAAAAGAGAAGAAATAGGTTCTTTATGCAGAAACGGTGTAGAGATTATTTTTTCAAGGTTATCATGAATGTTTTGTAAATGTTCAAACGACTGCTGGAACCTTCTGTACATCTCTTCAACTAATGAAGCATCTATAGGAGGATTTACAAAAGAAGGTCCGATAATCCCAAATTTGAAAAGGGATTGACCCATAGAAGTTCTCCAAAAAGGAGCATTAGGGCCATATTCAGTCTCGCCAGGACTATCAATAGGGTGATCTTCCACCCAGTCTGATGAACCAACATGACCTTCCATTGGAAAATGAAAGGTGGTTTTAGCCGTAGGAGGCTGTTCGACCAAGGGTTTAGTGTGAGTGGTGAATTGTTCTCCACCTTCCACATGGGATTCAGTTGTAGCACCTTGATCTGTGGCTTCCATTGGGCTCTCCCCCATGACAGGAGGAAATTTGGGTGGTAAGCCCTGGTTTCTTCTAGATCGTCTCAGCTAAAACTCAGCCAGATTGTAAGGTCACTAAAACCTAACCTAGGGTTTCAAAACTAGAAAAATCACACAAAAATATCCTACACAAAACTAAAGGCCACAAGAAAACTTAAGTGACAAGAGGGGATGATACAAGCCGGTTCCTCACTAGGATTATCAAGTCTTTACAACTCACTATATACCGCAGGGTCCAACAATAAAGCGCGACAAGGAGGATTGGGACCATCCCTTGCCTGAATACCCAATTACCTGGACGGTACGTGCGTATTAGACTCCCCAAGTGCTGTTCTTGGTGTATTGCATTGACAAGATGACCAAAAGGTTTTTATCAGATGAGCTCAAATCCATGGTAGTGTTGTCTAATGCACAACCGTTCAAAAAGGGCCTTCCAATATACAATTGAGTATGTGAAGTACCTTTCGATATACCTCAAGGGTACATGAAAGGTTTTTCTATATACCAATGGTACGTGGCAGAACCATGTAGTTCCTGGGTTACAGTGCAGAAAATAAATGATAGCCCCTATGTTTTACGATGCCAGAACATGTCTCTAACCTGTCACTCAATTTACTAATATTTTTAACCTATAGCTACCGTTAATTTGAAGTTGAATGGTTAGGTGAATGCATGGTGTGTAGATAGAAAATTAAAAGCATTCAATTATGATATGCACATTTTTTCACTTTAGCATTCAAAGTGTGCCCTACTTATGGAAAGGAGAGAGTGTTTTCTTTTTCAATTTCGTCTCAAAACCAAAATTTTCCCAAACAGTATCACTAAACAAATCTTTCCGAGAAGGAAAACAAGTAACACATTTCTTATCTGATCTTTGAAAGAAAGTGATGAAGCGAGATCTCTTTTCCTAAAAAGAAAGACAATAATACTAAAAGGCACACTAATTACTTCTTCCATTTTCTTCAAAAATGGAAAGATATAACTTAGAACTATGATATGTTTTTTTATTTTGACGAGACAAGAGTGTATAAAAAGAAATAAGAAAATGGATATTTGAAAGATTATGAGGCTAGTCAGGGGTCCAATAATTCGCCTTTAAGCAAAATTATAATAAAATCTCAACAAAAACATTTATTTTAAAAATAAAAAATAAGTCTTTCGTAAACTCATGAAGAATGAAAAAGAAAATCCAACATGCAAATATTTCTTTTCAGTAAAAAAGAGATCTAAGTGAACAAACTCCCAAGCACTCCTTTCAAAAATGAAAACCAAGCATACAAGCAATCAAAATGATGGGTGTAACCTAGTTTTTTGAATCATAACAAAGTAAGAATTTACCACGTATAGACTTCGAATTTAACAATTCAGATCTCTAAATGAATCTGGAAAACTCACAAAATAGAAAGAAAAAATCAAACTAAGCTTTGAAATGACAAGCATGTAGAAGGCCTACCTGGCACCACTTGAGGAGAGTTAGTGACAGAGCGGTTCTGGCTCAACACCGCTTCTCGTCCACTGTGACAAAGCGGTGGAACCACTTAATGATTATTGTGCATAGGCGGTGGCACTGCTTATTGCCCACTGTGCTTGTGTGGTGTTGCTGTAGATGTTAAAAAAAACAATGGAGAAAAAGAGAAAGCCAGTTACTGAAATACTGACATCAAATGTCTACTGCAAAATTTCTGGAAAAACCCTACTTCAACATAAATCACCGCATAAACTTACAAACTGAAATCAAATCATGAATTTGACAGGAATATGAAGTACAGAAAGTCAGAATGACTAAGATCTAAGTAGAGCTGGTTATACCGAACCAAGATCTCACTAGATAAGCTAGTAGATCTGATCAATGAAAGATTGGATCTTGGATTTCAGACAAGAGTTTGAAGACCAAGGAAGACCAAATGTGCTGAAATCTCTTCCCCAACGAAGTCACCAGATTTGTTTCTAGGAAAAATGAACCTCTTGCAGACAAGAGCTATTCCTCTAATCTTAATGGTTCATATCTAGAACAAATGGGTTACAATAGAGATGGAAGGATTCCCCTAGAAGTTGTAGAGATATGGAATGAGTCCTTTGATAGAGTGATGTCGTTGTTTCCTATGGTGATGGCTCTCCATGGATGTACCTACACAATCACAACAAACAAGAAAAAAAGATCAAAGGCACCAGAATATAGTCTACATTTCTACGTCATTAACTAAGGAATTCAACAGTAAAATGCATGATTACAACAGAACATATCTTACAGGAAAGGAACCAACTTTGCATTAAAATTAAAGACGAAATCTTACAACCTTTTCCTTAGTGTTGTGATACTCCTTCACATGCCAATTCCTTGTCCTCAAAACCTCCAACTTGCTCCTTCTATGCTCACCCTAGATTTGTCAGTGCAACAGCATAACTTTTCTCTCTCTCAACCATGGTAATGAGCCAGGTTTTATAGGCCTTGGGAGGATAGAGATGGTTGAGAAAATGGTGGGTGAGGTGGAATGGGGATCCCAAAAGGATGGATCTCGAGTCCAAGTGGTCCTCAAGAGTAGGGATGAGGGTGCCATGAAGTATTCTTTTGAGAAGCTTCATGGAATCTTCTTGTTTTCACTTTTTACCTCGGGCACCACTTTTCTTCCACTATGATAGAGCATTACCAGGTAGGAACCACAGTTGAAACAAGAGGAATAAGCGGTTGCACCGCTTACTATCAAGAGACAGTAGGCATTACTGAAGAAGGTAATGCCTGTTTCCTTAAGGGAAAAGGTGGTGCTGGAATTTTATATGTAAAAATAGAAGTTTGGGCCAGTATTTCACTTCACAAATTGGGATTTTATGGAAATAGCTGATTTTAGGGCCTCAACACATGATGGTGATGAGATTTATGTGTAACACGTACCTCCCGAGGTGTCTCTGGGTCAGCCGGTCTATTATTCAAATAACTATAGTTACATGGTTCCTCCTTCTCAGGGAATACCTCAATACCAAATACCCATGCATCCTTACATGGGCCATATGGGAGGAGGATACTATCCTATTGGTCAAGGCCATGCCCTTTATCAGAATCAACCCTAAATGAACCAACCCTTCCAGGGAGAATGAATCCTGATGTTGTACATCTAACACTCCCTCTCAGCAAGGGAAACATTCTCTACCATACCAAGCTTATCTTAGAAGTGTATGAACTTCATCACAGATATATGCAAGTACTGAAGCTTCACCATACCTTTTTGGACCATTTCTCAAATGAAGTGATACTTCATTTCTATTTGTTCAGACTTTTCATGAAACATAGTATGTTTGGAAAGATTTATACAACTCTGGTTGTCACACTCGATCAATCCAGGCTCTAGATTTTCACCGAACAATCCTCCAAGTTTATTTCTCATCCACATTAATTCTCTACAAGCAATACTAGCAACAATGTACTCAGCCTCTACAGTGTTGTGGGAAATTGAACCCTTCTTTCTGCTAGACCAAGAAATCATAACCGAACCCAAGTTGAAACAATAACAAGAAGTTCTCTTCCAATCAACAATGTTTCCACCCCAATTAGAATCACTATATCCAAGCAATAACATTCCTCCATTGAAGGCATACTTGATTCCATAAGCAACTATACCACATAGGTATCTTAAAATACGCTTACCTGCAACCCAGGGTCTGTGTTTGGGATCAGTCATGAACTGAATTAATATGCTAACTACATATAAAATGTATGGACTTGAATGTATCAGGTACATCAATGAATCAATCAATTGTTTGTATAGTCTGGGGTCCACTAGAACCGATCTAGTCCCTATCTCACGGAGTTTCCCCAAATTAGAACCCATCAGAGTATTTATGGATTTACAATCCACCATGCCAAATATGCACAATATGTCCATAGTGTGCTTTAGGAATATCTCATCATTCCTCTGCCAAATGTCAAGGCCTAAAAAGTAGTGCATAAGACCCAAGTATTTCATCTCAAAATCTGAGGTAATCTCCCTTTTACACTCAACAATCAGTCTTTCCTCTCCAGCGAGGAAAATATCCTCAACATATAGAACCAATATCAGAGCTTGGTTCTCCACTACCCCTAGTACAAAATGAGGAATTCGCTACTATGTGACTAAAAATTCTAGTCACCGCAATTTTTTTAAGTGAGTTACTACTAAATATGAGCAATTTTGATTGACCCAACTATAAATGACTAAAATTGATGACTAATTTAGTCACCAGTTAACAAATATGACTAGATAATAAGTGGCAGAGTTAAAAATGACTAACATAAATGACCAATTTAGTCACAACATAAAAAATGACTAGCTAGAAGAATATGAATTAGTCATTTATGTTAGTCATTTTTAATTGTGTCATGGAAAATTGCAACTTTTACAATGAAGAGTAAATTTTGTAAATTGTTTACCTTCTATATGTAATATTGGTGCCATGCACCTCGATATTCAGAGATACAATAAAGCAATTGCACAAATTTTCTCTTGACCATCTTTATCCCTACTACACTATTGAAGCAACCCGTTAAGCAAAGTTAAGGTTCCTACAACCCAGCTTAACAACCCAAAAAAGGTCATGACTTAGCCAAAACAACTCACACAGGTCATGATTCTATCCAAACTTCCCACAAAAGTCATGGTTATGTCCAAAAAACCCATAGAGATCATGGGTTTTGGGTTGACTATCTAAATCCCACTAATATATATTTGAGGATTTACTTTATTTGTAATTACATGAACACAAATTGAGCATATTGAAGCACCAAGAACAATATTTTAACCAATCAAAGACTCAATTATAATTAAACTAGGGTGCTGACCCAGAACCAGTCTCAGATCCATATGCAATAAAGGTAGAGGCCTGATCCCATCTCAAAGTTTTAGGTAAATATTTCAATTCCTTGACCTCTTACAGGCCTGACCTTGCAGAATATGATACGCATAATGTAGTGATGAACTCTCCTTATGACTATCAAGTTAAACCTCCTTTATGCATTAATGGTCAGGTAGATTTTATATCTGACGTCACCACCCACCTGAATCATGATGTGCACAATGTGAGAGTCCCCGGTCCCATACTGAGGTGATTTTTTAACTTCAGTATAGCTATCATGATCTATGACCGTTGAACTAGCTACACCAATCAACATAGTTTCACCATGCTCAGATCCTAATTTAAACGTCATAGCAGTTGATCCATTAATTGAATTGGTGGAAGCACCAAGAAAAATATTTTAACCAATCGAAGATTCAATTATAAACTGGGGTGCTGACCCAGAATCAGTCTCATATCCCTAACAACTCTTTAATAGTTCCTTACACGTATATGGAAGGATGTATTAGCAAAGAAACCAAACAATATTTGAAGGCCTATTTTTATAAGGATTCACCTCAAAACAGTCAGCAAACCACATATCGAGTCAAGGAAACTCAAGAAATAGTCACGGTTCAGTCTAGTAGACTCATCAAAGGTCACAACCCAGCTTAGCAGTATATAAGAGGGTTAGGGGCATCGACAATTCATCAGTTCAATGACTAGATCATATCTACTCCTTGTGAAAACCATTCATCATTGCACATCATTCATTCATAACTGGAACATATCTACCAGTGCAGGAACAGATAAAGATAACAACATTCATAAACAATAATCATTGCATCATATAGCCATATTTTAGATTCACTTAGCATTCATCATAGAGTTTGTAGGAACAAAAAGATAGGAAAAGATAAAAGAAGACAACAACGATTCAAATCAACATTCGTTTTATCATATTACTTTTGTGCAATCACCCACAAATCAAAACCGATAGCTATTCATCTCATACAGATATCAATTTCTATCAATCCATACCTCTTCATGGTCTCTATATCCCCTTCCTATATATAGGCTTGCGCCTTTACATTCATGGTCCACTTCTAACTAACTCCTAACTGATTTAACTGACTAATGACCGATATCCATAAGAAATGGTCAGCAAGTACAAAAAGTGACACAAAATAATCAAAATTAGTCTATATTCCACCTATCATGCTATCTTTGTCTTACGCGGTGTCTTCTATGCTTGCGCAGCATCCGTGATGCTGCGCAACTTACCCCAAAACCTTGCCAACATTGGGCAGATATCATAGCAAACAATTTGTCCTCTTGTATAACTGCTGCACAGGAAGGATCACACCAGTGGAAGTCTGAGTTTTATATGGGATCCTTTCTGATTGACTGTATACTCTATTTACATCGATTTGAGAAGTTAAACTGCAAGTGGAAGGAAGTAAAAGTGCCCATCTATACAACATACCAGATTTTTTGGGCTCACAAATATCACAGTTATTACAAGCTGATTTGTGAGGAGTTCTTAATGCCACTGTACTAGTTAATTTTCCTTGAGGAATGTAAATGCCTATCTGAAGGTGCTTTGGAGTCCATAAGGGAATTTGGAGACTACTTATTTTATGAAGAGGGCACCTACTTGAGGATCTATGGGGGAACCAAAACCCCCTCACTCCTTCCCAAGTACGCTACTGAATATGTAGTACATAAAGAAGCAGTGAGACAGCTCTTCTTGGATGGTTTCGAGAATTATTTGTTTGATATGAAGAAGGTTGTGTTCCCTCCAATGCCATTTTATGTCGGTAGTTATAAGTTTTCCAAGGTCAAAGGTGCACCAGAGTTTGTGAAAGATTTGGAAATCTTTCATTTTGGTAAAAAGAGTTTTCACAGAAATGATTCTCAAGGCAAAGTTGCAGCACACCATGCTCTCCTGAAAGTAAAATTAGAGTACGCTGATTATGTGGATAAAGACGAAGAAGTATACCGAAATGCTTGCAATATGACTGCTATGAAAAAGCATCTTAGGAGGAAGATCACAGTGTCGGGGGGAAAAGGATGTAGCAACAGTAATCCTGAATAGAAAGGACAGGATGAAGAGGCTGCACAGAAAGAAAAGGAAGAAACAACATGAAGATTATCAGAAGGTGAAAAGAAACTACTGGCCAAAGAGGCCAAGAGGGAAAAGGAGGAGGAAGAGAAAAGAAGAAAAGAAGAGGAGCGGAAAAAGCATAATGAGGCCAAAGAAAGATTGAAAAGGGAATTAATAGACAAAGGAAAAGAAGAAGCTGAGAAGATGGCATACGAGCTTAGACAGAAAGAGCAAGAGGATATGGATAGGGAAGCCCATGAGAATAATACTATTCAAGATAATCCATAAAATCTCCCTTCCACCTCAAGAGATATACTGACAGGAGGTCACCTCCCTATTGCTGAGTTGGGGTTGGTACCTTTCACTCCATCAAAACAGCATGAAGTTGCAAGTTTGGAAAATGTATTCTTTGACCCCAAGAGGAAATAAATTGTATGGAGATCTGAGAAGACATTGAAAATGGCTACCCAACCTGAAGTTACCACAATGACTGAGAAAAATGTTGTAAATAATATAGAGGAGAATCCATTACAGATGGCCTCATTTGGTATTGCAACTGCACAGGTGAATGCCTATAATATTAGTAAGCTGAAAGGAGCAGTTTACCAATATAAAGATAAAATGGAACAAATGAAGGAAACCATGAGGAAGGAGGAGAGAGTAGGCCAAGAAACAAAGAGGAAGTATGATGCCGCCCTTTTGTACTTATAAAAGCTTCAACAGGATTACCAGATTTTGGAGGTAGAAAAGGATTCTTTTGAATTGTCAAATACTATCCTTGGTGGAGAAAAGCAGGTGTTAGCATTGTTTTCCACTCCACTAAGATGACGAGGAAGGTAATACAGAGAAATCACATCCTAAAAATGCATGAAAAATACCATTCACAGGTTGGCCAAAAACTATGCTAAAAAGGACATCGCTTCTACAGTAGCGATCTGGAGGTGAACCAAATCAACGAGTAGAATGATTTTCCCAAATACCACAAGCATAGTCCAAATCACCTTTGTGTTTTTGTTGCTAGGAATTTTGCACCTTCTGCGGACAGAAGCTGTTCCTCTGGTATGAATGGTTCAAATCCAGAACAAATAGTTCACAATAAGGTTGGAAGACTTTCCCTAGTAGCTATAGACACCTGGAATGCAATCTTTGATGGAGTCTCTTATGAAAAAAGGTCTCCAAGAAAATACCTGCATAAACACATCAAACACACAAGAGATCAAAGATACCAGAACATCATCTATAGATATATGTCAGTGACTAAGGAATCTGACAATAACATGCAATGTAATAACATATCAAGTATATGGGAAAGGAACCAACTTTACATTAATAAAATGAAGAAAGAGTTTACAACCTATGCCTTAGTGTTGATATGCTCTCTCACAAAACCAACATCTTGTCCCCAACAAATCCAACTTGCTCCCTCAAGCTCTCTGTTGCTTCCTTTCACACACCTGGGTTATGTGGCAGAAATCTTCAAGCCACTCGGTGTGTCCTTGGGGGCAAGTCTCGAGTCAAGGCTGTCACCTTGTTCTTGACTCCTTCGTTCAGGCTAACTCCTAACGATGCCAAGGGGGGTATACCCTATTAAATTACTAAGGCTAGTTACTTAGTGTGACAGTGTTAGATTGATTAAGTTGTTTAGGAGTTTTGAAATTAACCAGTGGAAACAAAAGATAACAAGATGCAAGATTTAAAGCATATAAGCACATTGATGACACTCAATATATATATATAATCGAAATAATTGATCAAAATAAATCACCACAGCCTTAAATGGAGTCAACAGAGAAAATAATGTGCTTGCATGCGCTTAAATGAATGTTTTGCAAATGTCTCTTGGTAGATTTTAAATTAATGTGGAATGTGAATGACTTAAATTAGGTGAAAAGGGGACTCCAGATATACCCGAGGAGTACTTGGAGTATGTCCAAAAGTGAACTTTCATGGCTACCCGCAAGATGTTTGTGAGATGGAGCAGAGTCTTGAATACTATTGTTCATAACACACCCATCAGGGTGTGACAGATATCGGTGCCTCAAGGTCACTTTCTAGTTGTTCCCACTCCTTTGGGTATTTTGCCACCGCTTAGAGTTTGTTCGAGGCATTGGATTTATGCCTGATGGTTTGTCAATTTGGGAGGTGAATACTAATTAATCTATTCACTCAAGTGCTTTTTATGTAGCTTGACTGATCAGATGAACTGCAGCCAAGTACAGAGCATACACACCGGAATCTTTGTTATTTTTAGTAAATTTTAAAAGAGGTGTTCTTGTTAAAAAGAAAACCCTCCAGGAACCTCTTTCGGTCCAAGTGGACCTCAATCGGGGAATCAAGGAGGGGTTGATTTTATTATTATTACTAAAACAAATGATGATAGTAGATGAATCATAAACAGAAAATCAAACAACAATTTTCTAATTAGACTACCACGACCCTTTCTTCACCTTTCGGCTCAAAAGGAGGCTCGTGGGGTAAGTATTAAAATTACTTTGAAACCACCAGATATGGAATATGGAAATGATTATAAGTCAAATTATACTACCCTACATATTACAACTACACTAGATTGAAAAAAGATGAAAAAAAAAGTAAAAAATGACACAGACGCAAATCCCCCCGGGGGGGGATGGTGAATAGGCTCGAAATAGCCTATTCGAAAAGATTTTTCTTTTTAGTAGCAGAAATTACAATATCAGAAAACTTAAATTAATCCACTTGTTCCTTATATGGAATGAGACCAAAGGTTTACAAATTGCAAAAAATTAAAATTTTTTGGAAGATGGAGACCCCCTCGGGGGTTTTGAATGGTCCAAAAATGCTTTCTGGACAGCGCCTCCTCCTCTTTTCTGTTACACCTGATAGAAAAAAGCAATATTATCACAGTTAAATATGACCAAAAGTACTTTGAAAGTACTTCTGGATGAACACACGTTTTACCCAAAAATTCTAAGTTAAAACTAGTTTTAACTGAAGCGGAAAAAGAACCAAGGAAAGCAAGCTTTCCTTGGGATTTTGGCCTGATTTTGGTGCAGCCAATATGAAGCAATTAAATTTCTGAATATGAATTTTTATATTCTAAGGAAACAACCATGGATTCAACAAGCTTTAGATCTACTTTCACATCCTTGAAAAATGACAAGTTTTCCTAAAACTAGATCTAGAATGCTTGTAAATTTTCTTTTAGGAATGAGATCTAGTTTATGAACTTTAAGGAAGCAAGATCTATGTAAAATAAAATCTGACATTGATAGATCTAAACAATTTTAAAGCTGCAAACAAGTAACTGGACTGATTTTAGAAAAATTTGAAGGAGGAAGAGGAAAAGAAGAGCAGTTTTGCTGGAAGCCTTGAAGATCAACCGTGGAGCTTTTCGGTGGAATGTCAAGGGACTATGCCTTTGAATGGTTCTGGAGAGAGTGAAGAAGCAAACTAGATCAACATCCTCTCCAAGATAGGAACCTGCAATTGAATCCAAAGACTTTCCAAAATACTTGTGAGATCCGGTTAATACAAACATAGAGATTTCAGAATAACATGCATATAAACTTATAAAACATGCTGAATCTAGATCTCTAAACATGCATAAAAAAGGAAAGAGATGGCCCATAAAATTATTAACAAAATCCTTTCCTATGAATATTATAATAAACTTATTATCAATCTTAGCAATGAATCCAGAAATAATCAGCAAATTATGAACATAGATACATGTCACCTCAGTGAAACATGGCAATGCTCATCCACACATACAATGACATGACACCATCTTGCCTCCAAAGCTTCACTTTATTCCAATAGAAAAAGATATTAAACAGTATTACAACAGCAACAACTCCTCAATCCAACTCTAACTAGCTTGGAAGAGGCAGCTTGAGCTTTATTTATACAAAAAATAGGAGATCCAGCCCAGGGGGGCACAAATCCCAAGGAGACAGACCACTGCAACTGAGGGAGAGTCAATCAATGCTAATCTGAATCTGAACTGAGCCTACTTGTCAATCCGGGGGCTGATTGAGCTAACACATCAACCCACAGACTAACACATCAATCCACAGAGCTTCCAGGAGAGCCCACACGTGTGGAGTGGAGAGAGAGGGCGCAATTCCCCATAAAGGATGCTGAAGATCAACTCTGGATCTATCCAGATCACCTCCTTCAATCAAGGATTGGTCAGATCCAGTCAATATGGTCCAGATCTAACTGATTTCAATCAAATCAGTTGATAATCCACTGATCTAGGATTTTGGATTTGCTCCATTATTCATCAATTTATTAATTAAAATAATCAATAATTGATTTTTTGGGGCTTTTTGACCTGAGTCATGAAAACTCACTCAAAACTTGGAAATAGTGGGTCCATAGGTTTACATGGTTCTCTTAGCTTGAAAATGAGCACCTACATGACTGAAACTGATTATTTGGCCCACTTTTATTACAAAACCAATTTTCCCAATTAAACTATTAAAAAATAGCCTAAGTTTTGGAAAAAATAAATTTTAATAAAAAACACTGAAAAAATTTAAAAATTTAAAAAATGAAAAAACCTAGGGGGACTTAGACATGTTCATATGAATTGACCATGATGCCTAGTGTTTATGCCAGAAATTGTTTCCAGACTACGAAGAAACAAGCCAACACAATCTCAAATATTCAATCAAACAAAACTAGGTTTTTAGGGTTTTTAAAAGGTTTTCTGGTTGTGAAGTTTGGTGACAAGAGGGAATACATTCATAACCCAAATAGGAACTAAATCACAAGTAAAGAGAAACTGAGATGCATAACATAATAACCATGTATTCAATCAGAAAATAACATTGAAGTTCATCCACAAGTGGCAAGCACTACAAGCATAAAGACTATAAACCAGCAATGAAATTACCAATTGTGTAGCTAAACAAGCTAGAAATGAAGCCAGAGAACAGACTGAAGGGTAAAATGGAGCATATATTTCATAATAATTTCCTCAAATACACATGAGAGTCATATACTTAGCTTATCAACAAGTCAGGAGACCTCCTCTAGCCAGCCAAAAGTCGAACCCTTAGTTCTCTTTTTCACCTCCCTAAATACTATCTTTCAAAATTTAGTTAGAAGCTAAACCCTAATTGCTTTTCATCCTACTCATCGAAAATGATTTTATCAAACTAGTATTTACAAAAGTAAAATATTCTTCAAAACATAACAAGTAACTGATTTTGCTAACAATGCTCATAAGTCTTTAGCAGCTTCTGCTAACAAAGCTATTCCTTCTAAGGCTTGGGCCTTTCTCCTAGATTTCATCTGCTCTGCTTCCATCTCTGTCATTCTTCTAGTAAGCTCTTCATTCTATTGCTGTAGATTTCTGATAGTTTGTTTTAATCCTGCAAATTGTGATTCTGTGCTTCTTTTCCTTTTTAAGGCCTCTTTGGAGACTGCAATTAGTTCTTGGTAGTGATTATTCACTTCTTCTAGGTCTTCTCTGAGTCTTTTATTAGCTATAATCAAACCATCACTTATCTCTTGCATATACTCTATTTGATGTTTATACTATCTAATAGTTCTTTGTAAATTTTCCTTCTCTGAGTCAAATGCCTTGCTTCCTGTCGTATTTTGCAGCTCACTAGGAAGCCATGGAATGTTAAGCTTTCTAAAGATTTCCTCATCCTCAGGTAGCAACTCTGTGGGAGTATCATGAAAACTTGGGTTTTCTTGATTATCAGTTTCAGCAGGAGCATTTTCATTAATCAACAATTTGTTTTCTGAATAGGAAACCTCTATTTCCTCTTTCTGTTGTTCCTTCAACATTTTACCTCGTATTTCCAAAAACATAGTAGACAATTTGGTCTCAGTGAGGCTAGATTCCTCTTCTGTTTTTAATGGCTTTTTCCTTTCGCTGTCACCCTTGCCAATCTCCAGCTTTTCATCAGAGGAAGAATTATCAAGCACAGTTACCTCTTCTGTATTCAACTTAGGGTTTAGTAGCTTCTTCATGTTTAGCCTTAATTTGTTTTTGGGTCTAGTTTTGGGTCTCCAGCCTGGAGCAAGCTCTCCTAGCATTTTTAACTTTTGCCTTGATGAATGACAAAGGCAAATTCCTTGACTTTCAACTTCTTTTTTCTTGGTGCTTCTAACCTATCCTCTGGACTACAAAACTCCTTTTTTGTGCCAACCCTAGTCTTATCGATGACAGTAATTTTTTCCTCCTCCAACAAGTATGCTTCATCTTCAGACAAAAATGTAATTGGACTTTGCTATTGGACCTTAGAATTTTCTTCATTACCAGAAATCTTCTCTATAAAACAATTTTTTCATCAACAAATGTTTCTACTGGTGCTTCATTTTGAACAGGTTGGGTTTCCTTGTGAATACATTGTAGATTTTGGTTCTCACTGTCATCTGGATGCTGCTTGGATTCACAATCTTCTTTTTGTTGGTTCTCCAACCTCCTCTAATTTGGCACATTCTTCACCTTCAACCTTCACTTTTTGCCTTAGTTTTCTGATCAGGGTTTGTCCCTTATCAGCTGGCTTTCTGGTAGACTGTTCTTCTTGGCTGTTTTGGAACCCTAACCAAAAGAGAAAGTATTCCCAAGTCTTTCCTTCTTTTTGCAGAACACTATTAATAATAAGTTTAATTAGCCCATGATGAAAGATGGACTGACTAGTGTGGTCTTGGTGTTCTTTGATGCTGCTGGACATTTTCTGTAAGCTCTTTAGCAGGAAGAAAGGAAGATTCATCCTTGATTCACCACTAAGGTGTTGAAGGAACCTGAAATGATACTTGAAGATGAAGGCATACCTTCCTTCACATGTAATGTAGCTTTGTAGAACCTTGATAGGCTCTACCCATTCAGCTCTGAAATTATGGATGGGCACTCCCTTGCCCCAATCTGGAACAATACCAGGCAATAGATACCTTTGGGCATTGAAAGTAAATGGCACTTTTTTGAACCAAAGATGTCCTTCATTTTTGACCCCTGTTGCTTCAGCCACCAAATCTGTAGTCAATTTGAACTTCAAAGTATAAAATGATACTATATATTTGTTATAACACTGAGAAAATTTGTGAGAGACTTCAGTATTATATCCATCAATCTTTTTAAAGAAGTTCAACCATCCAGCATTCTCAAATATTTCAGCACATCCTGGAAATTTGTCTATCCAATTTAGCTCAGTGGGCTTGGCCCTATTAGTATTCCCACTCCTCTTCATCTTCTATGTGGTTTTCATAACTTGTTAGTGACTTCACAGCCTATTTTCTTCAAGTTTTCACAGTCTTGGTAGTTAATTTTCCTTTGAACTCTCACAGGCTGCTTGTCCTCAATTTTATACAGTCTATTCTATCATCAATTCAGGAAATGCTTTGTGCCAAGTTTAAATAATTCAAGTTAAACAGAGCACCAAAGATCTTTAACAGGGTTGTTCTGAACTTTACTAACATCAAACGATGCTCATTTAGACCTTTTGGACTAATATCTCACCATTGGGAGTTTGTTGAATATATGAATTCATGTTTTCCTCTAACAATTTGACATTATAAGGCTTAACAGAAAAACCCCCAATTTAACAGGCCATGACCAAGGTCACACGAGGTACCTCATTCCAATTTTGATGTAGGTGTTAGAAGTCAATTCCTAGACTGGCTTAAAGATGAATTGAACGCTCCAGGTGTCTTCAACTCTCCAACTCACCTCTAACTGTCACGTTGTGAAACCCTAATTCTTCCTTCAACTGCCAATTTCTGATTCTTTAGCAATGTGTCTTCACCCCAACGTCTCCAGCAGCTTCGTAATGCTCAATTAGAGAACCTCTTTCCCGTCAATCTCGCCTTATTCCACTGTCTATTATGATTTACCATGCATTTACCTCTAATCTGCCACGATCTCCCTCACGTCATAACCAACACTTGTTTACATGATTATCCTGACAAGACACGTATCAAACCTACTTATTGATGTGATTAGTCACCCCAAGAATGAAATCATTGAAGAAATCGGCGTGAAAATGACAAATTGAGCACCCGTGACTTTCTTGTAGCGCGCCGATGCATTATTTTTACCGTTACGCTACAAGAAAGTTCAAAAATCTAATTTTGTGTTATTTGATCAATAATTCAACTTTAAAACTAGGTTTATATGATTAAACCTTGATCTTAGTGCTATTCATGAAACCATTATTCAAAATATACCCTATAGAAACCTTCAAGACATAAGAAAAACAAAAAATTTATGAAAACCTAATGGCATAAACTCAAAATTGAACTCTAAACCAAAATTTCCTAGAAGTAAACAAATGAGCAATCTCCAAAAAACACAAACAAAATGTAATACTGAAGAAAAAAAATTCATGACATAACACCTAGCATGTTTATACATCAACACATAGACTCTAATAACCTCAACAGGCCTAAATGCCAAGCTGACCACCCCAACTTTGGAGGTATGGAGTGGAAAACTCAGAAATTATCAGTTGTTTATTCAACAACCAATAATAACCAAGGGAAAAAACACCCTGGGCTGATCGGATTGACAAATAAAGTCTAAGAGACCGAGTCTTTTATAGACACTATCATGCTAGAACATTTGTTACAATTCCCCCCATGGGTATGAACATGTGATATAGTACAACAATCACTTCCCAGAAGCAATTCTGAAGGTCCTCTGTAGTCCTAACAAGTTATGCTTGTCCAGTTCACCAGGCTCACTTGATAAAAAACCACTAAGTACAACTTAGGTGGTAACATTGTAGCTCCAACTGTGGTATGTGTGCTCGATCTAGTTATAGGGCAAGGAGAGGATACGAGAACACTAGAATATCTGGTTTATACACCTTGTAAAAACATCTCAACTTGACAAGAAAACCTCAGTAGTACAAGTTTTACATAAAAAGCCAAATGAACCATTAAGCTGATTTATTTAAAAAAAATAAATGTAACTAACTGAAAAAAAAAATGTTTGATTATAGCTAAGTACAAAACAAAAATGTGGAAAGTAAATGCTCTTTTTCAAGGAGCTTATTTTCCTACTCTAGGCATGATATAAAAAGGGCTAAGTGTTATAAAAATATCCAATGTAACCACCTAAGCATTTTATTAACATAAAAAAAAATTCCTTCTCTTTGGTTACCACCCAAAGTAAGGATACTTTATTCAGAAAATGCAAACCTGCGTGATGATCCGGAAGGGGCAGGATGGATGGGAAATCATAGGCATGAATAATGTCGTCAAAATTCTTCCCAAACTGGTAAGTGCTTGCACAGCCTGCTTCTATCCATGACTGGACAGGGTTGATGTACAAATCAAAATGATGAGGAAGATTGACTACACCATCATACTGATCATCAAGGTTTACTGGATGATAATTCACTGTATAAGCCCCAAGTAGCTCAAAATCATGAGGAAACTCTATATGTGAAGATGATAGTTAAGACTGATATTCTACTAACTGCATCACATCTGACTTTTCACAACACTGCTTCTCAATGTCTTCATTACTGATACCCTTGTGCGGGTCTGCATGATATGACTCTAAATGATCATATAAGAGTTTTGAATGCTGCTTTTCAATACTAGGATTTTCCAAGGTCTCTAGATCCATGCTTCCCTCTATGGAAGTATAGTAGATTGGACTTCCACAAATTTCTAAATAGACACTCCCCTTTCTGGAAATAGCATAGATAGGATTCTTAATAAGATATCCACAAAAATCCCAATAGTCATCACCATAATCTATGTTAGATGTGATGGATTCCCCATTGTTGATATCAGGTTCTGATATCAAGTTATCTTTGTCTTCATTACTGATATTGATATATGGCTCAGACTGATCATGTGGATAAACTGCATGCTCTTTTTCCATATCAAGGTTTCCCAAGGCCACATGGTCCATGCTCTCTCCTTTAGATATGCCATAGACAAAAAAACAACAAAACCATAAAAAGTTTCTAGTTCATTATTTTCCTCTTTATTCATGTCATAGACTGGAATTTCCATGAATGTCCAGGACTCCTCATCAACATCTTTGTCGGGGATAAGGGATTCTTCGTCACTTGTATCATGCTCCAATCTATACTTGTCCTCATTTTCATACTCATCTTCTTCGGAGAAAAGGTCACAAGGCAATAAACCTTCCAGATTGTCATCATTATATGGAGAACACATAGGAGTCCCATCATGTACATTACAGTTTTCATCATAAGTTTCACTATAAGATTCTGCAATGGTTTCATCCTTAGATTTGTACTATTTAGCTGGTGACAAAGGGTAGGCCTTACCATGTATATATGATCAGGCTCGCTTGAAGTTGTTTCCTGATTACTGACCTCAGGAAGTCCATGTTCCATGACTTAATTTTGAACATAACAAATGATTTCTTGGTGGAATTTTTCACAGGGTCTACACCATGGAATTACTTCTTCTACCATGTTAGTTGAGTCTAACTGGTTTGGAATCCTAGGCTCTTGCTGAGGAAACTTCTTTTGATACATCTGATTCTTCCTAGGATGAAAGTTCCTAGGTCCATTATTTCTTTCCAATGTGATTATTCTATTATGCATAATATTCAGTTGTGCAGACTGATTTTCCATAAGTTGGTTTTGACTAGTAACCAAGTCTTTTATCATGTCTGTTACCTTTTCCATGGGATCTTTAGAGGCTCCCTTTTCTTCTGATTCAACGACTTTTCCCTTTTCTTTGTTGTATGAAGTGTTTCCCCTAGTGTAACCTAGAATGTTGGATTTGCCTGAAGAATGCATATTCTTTTATATTTTCTCGGCCAATTCCTGAGAAGTTTTTAGATCGGCCGGCTCTTTGCCTCTTAACTGGTACCTCAAATCACCAGTGAAAGATTTGATGTAAGATATGAGGATGGAGGAATCCTTTGGCTTGATTTCTTTAGGGAGGTCCACAACCACACGCCTGAACTTAGTGTTAAATTCATCCATGGTTTCATTCTCCATCTTCTTAATGTTATGAAGGGCAGCAAGCAGATCTCTTGGTTCTTTCTTTTCTCCCCATTTCTTCTTAAAACCCTCTAGGAATTCACTAAGAGTTTTATATGAATCATCATCTAGGTCAAGGTACCATTCTTCAGCATCATCTTCTAAGGATAAAACAAAGAGCTTCATTTTGACATCGTCATGGCCATGGGAAACATCATTACAATAACTGACCAGGTGCTTTTCAAACTTTTGAAGGTGAGACTTGGCAGTGATGGCATTATTGCCCTGAAATATGGGGAGCTTCTTGATAGCATCTTTTGGAATGTCATGGGGAGCACCTGCTATCTGAGAAAATTCAAGGGGTTTGAATAATTCCGCCGTTTCTTGAGATTGGTGAACATGACTCTCTACAAATATGTGATGGATATCTAAGAGGGATTAGTCTCCTAAATTTTTAAGGTTTCTACGGGAAGTCTGCCTATTCAATATTTCCCTAATAAACCTTTCGGGATTAGGGAGAGGATTGAATAATTGTCGGTGGTTTCTTTGGGTAGAAATTCTTGAAGGGATGTTAGACAGTGGAGTCGCCAGATGGATCAAGTTTTAACTTTTATGTTTTTTAAAGACTAGATCAATAAAAGATTTCTATCTTTTTAGTTGTTTAGAAAAAAGTTAAGCTAAATCGTACTCGGGAATAAAAAGATTTATCCCTGGCAACAACGCCAAAAAGTGTTGCCGCCTTTCACACGCCTGGGTTACGTGGCAGAAATCTTCAAGCCACTCGGTGTGTCCTTGGGGGCAAGTCTCGAGTCAAGGTTGTCACCTTGTTCTTGACTCCTCCAGTCAGGCTAACTCCTAACGAAACCAAGGGGGGTAGACCCTATTAAATTACTAAGGATAATTACTAGTGTGATAGTGTTAGATTGATTAAGTTGTTTAGGAGTTTAGAAATTAACCAGTGGAAACAAAAGATAACAAGATGCAATATTTCAAGCATGTAAGCACAGTAATGACACTCAATATATATATATATATAT
>LPNX011196860.1:38052-62512 GCA_001517045.1 Pseudotsuga menziesii
CACGGCTACCCGCAAGGTGTTTGTGGGATGGAATGGAGTCTCAGAGACTATTGTTCATAACAAACCCATCAGGGTGTGACAGAGATCAACGCCTCGAGGTCACTTTCCAGTTGTTCCCACTCCTTTGGGTATTTTGCCACCGCTTACAGTTTGTTCGAGGTGTTGGATTTTTTCCTGATGGTTTGTCAATTTGGGAGGTGAAGACTAATTAATATAGTCACTCAAGCGCTTTTGATGCAACTTGACTGATTGGACGAGCCGCAGCCAAGTACAGAGCATACACACTGGAGTCTTTGTTATTTTTAGTAAATTTTAAAAGAGGTGTTCTGTTAAAAAGAAAACCCTCCAGGAACTTATTTCGGTCCAAGTGGACCTCAATCGGGGAATCAAGGAGAGGTTGATTATATTATTATTACTAAAATATATGATGATAGTATATGAAGCATAAACAGAAAAGCAAACAACATTTTTCTAATTAGACTACGGCGACCCTTTCTTCACCTTTCGGCTCAAAAGGAGGCTCGTGGGGTAAGTATTAAAATTAATTTGAAACCACTAGATATGGAATATGGAAATGATTATAATTTAAAGTATACTACCCTGTATATTACAACTACACTAGATTGAAAAAATATGAACAAAAAAGTAAAAAATGACACAAACGCAAATCCCCCCCAGGGGGATGGTTAATAGGCTCGAAAGAGCCTATTCGAAAAGATTTTTCTTTTTATTAGCAGAAATTACAATATCAGAAAACTTAAATTAATCCACTTGGTCCTTATATGGAATGAGACCAAAGGTTTAGAAATTGCAAAAATTTGAAATTGTTTGGAAGACGGAGACCCCCTCGAGGGTTTCGAATGGTCCAAAAATCCTTTCCGGACAGCGCCTCATCCTCTTTTCTGTTACACCTGATAAAAACCAGCAATATTATCATATTTAAATATTCCCAAAAGTACTTTGAAAGTACTTTTGGATGAATAAACGTTTTACCCAAAAATTCTAAGTTAAAACTAGTTTTAACTGAAGCGGAAAAAGAACCAAGGAAAGCAAACTTTCCTTGGGATCTTGGACTGATTTTGGTGCAGATAATATGAAGCATTTAAATTGATTAATATTACTTTTTAGATTCTAAGGAAACAACCATGCATTCAACAAACTTTAGATCTAGTTTCACATCCTTGAAAAATGACAATTTTTCCTAAAACTAGATCTAGAATGCTTGTAAATTTTCTTTTTGGAATGAGATCTAGTTTATGACCTTTAATGAAGCAAGATTTATGTAAAATAAACTATAACATTGATATATCTAAACAATTATAAATCTTCAAACAAGTAACTGGACTGAGTTTAGAAAAATTTGAAGGAGGAAGAGGAAAAGAAGAGCATTTTTGCTGGAAGCCTTGAAGATCAACCGTGGAGCTTTCTGGTGGAATGTTGAGGGAATATGCCTTTGAATGGTTTTGGAGAGAGTGAAGAAGCAAAATATATCAGCATCCTCTCCAATCTAGGAACCTACAACTGAATCCAAAGACTTGCCAAAATACTTGTGAGATCCGGTTAATACATACATAGAGATTTCAGAATAACATGGATATAAACTTATAAAACATGCTGAATCTAGATCTCTAAACATGCATCAAAAAGGAAAGAGATGGCCAGTAAAATTATTAAAAAAATCCTTTCTTATCAATGTTATAATAAACTTATTATCAATCTTAGCAATGAATCCACAAACAATCAACAAATTATGAACATAGATACAGGTTACCTCACTGAAACATGGCAATGCTCATCCACACATACAATGACATGACACCATCTTGCCTCCAAAGATTCACTTTATTCCAATAGTAAAAGATATTAAACAATATTACAACAACAATGGCTCCTCAATCCAACTCTAACTAGCTTGGAAGAGGCAGCCTGAGCTTTATTGATACAAAAAATAGGAGATCAATCCCAGGGGGGGTGCAAATCCCAAGGAGACAGACCACTGCAGCTAAGGGAGAGTCAATCAATGCTGATATGAAGCCGAACTGAGCCTCCTTATCAATTAGGGGGATGATTGAGCTGACACATCAACCCACAGACTAACACATCAATCCACATAGCTTCTAGGAGAGCCCACATGTGTGGAGGAGAGAGAGAGGGTGCAATTCCCCATAAAAGATGCTAAAGATCAACTCTGGATCTGTCCATATCACCTCCTTCAGTCAAGGATTTGTCAGATCTAGTCAATTTGGTCCAGATCTGACTGATTTCAATCAAATCGGCTGAGAATCCACTGATCTAGGATTTTGGATTTGCTCCATTATTCAACAATTTATTAATTAAAATAATCAATAATTTATTTTTTGGGGCTTTTTGACTTGAGTGATGAGAAATCACTCAAAACTAGGAAATAATGGCTCCATAGGTTTACATGGTGCTCTTAGCTTGAAAATGAGCACCTACATGACTGAAATTGATTATTTGGCCCACTTTTATTACAAAACCAATTTTTCCAATTAAACTATTAAAAAATAGCCTAAGTTGTGGAAAAAATAAATTTTAATAAAAAACATTGAAAAAATTTAAAAATTTAAAAAATGAAAAAACCTAGGGGCACTTAGACATGTTCATATGACTCGAACATGAGGCATAGAATGTTTAAACATGGACACATAGACTCTAATAACCTCAATAGGCCTAAATGCCAAGCCGACCACCCCAACTTTGGAGGTATGGAGTGAAAAACTCAGAAATTATTAGTCGTTTATTCAACAACCAATAATAACCAAGGGAAAAAACACCCTGGGCTGGTCAGATTGACAAATAAAGTCTAAGAGATAGAGTCTTTTACAGACACTATCATGCTAGAACATTTTTTACAATTCCCCCATGGGTATGAACATGTGATATAGTACAACAATCACTTCCCAAAAACAATTCTGAAGGTCCTCTGAAGTCCAAACAAGTTATGCTTGTCTGGTTCACCAGGCTCACTTGATAAAAAATGACTTAGGTGGTAACACTCTCTTGAATAGGCTTAGGCCAGAATATCAAAGCAACAGCATAACATTACTCTCTCCTCAACCATGGAGATTGAGCCTGGTTTTATAGGCTTGCAATGGATAGGCATGGTTGAGAAATTGATGGGTGAGGTGGCTAGGTGATGCTACAAGTATGGATCTCGATCCCAATTGACCCTAGTGATCAGGGATAAGGGTGCCACGAAGCCTTCTTTCGAGAATATTCATGAGAAACTCTCTTTTTCACTTTTTACCAAGGGCACCATTTCTTGTTCACTATGACATAGCGATTTTAGGCAGAACCGCACCTTGATTTAAGGGTAAAGGTGGTGCCACCGCTTACTGCCAACATATTACAGGCGATGTGAAAGAAGGTACCATTTTTTGACTAAAGCGTAGAGGTGGTGCTGGATTTTCATATGCAAATTTGATGTCTGGACCAATGTTCTTACTTCACAATTTGGGATTAAGGGCAACAATGAAGTTTGGGATCTCATCACATGCTGAAGATGAGATTTAGGTATAACATAATGCCCCCCAAAGCATGAGGCTAGCAGGATACAATAGGAGAGACATTTGAAAGAGCAAGTTATCACTTCAAGGCAAGAATTAGCTTGATCAGAGATCATCAACCAAGAATCTACAATACATCGATACTTTTGACTCATGAGAAAAATGTGTCTTCATCATGGCTACATACTAATACAAGACAGATCCATGAGAGAGATAAAAAAACATGGCTACTAGAATACAACATAGATCCATGTAATAGAGGACTCAAACTTGGACATAGCTACTAGACATACTGTTAGTGCTAGAAATTGTTCTCAGACTACGAAAGAACAAGCCAACACAATCTCAATAAATACAATAAAGTAAAATAGGTTTTTCTAGGGTTTTGGTTGTACAGTTTGTAGACAAGAGGGCAGAAATTTTATGAAACCAAAGCAAACAATAAATAATGAGTATTTGAAAGACTGAGATGCATAACATAAAAACTATAATCCAAACACAATAATCACAGTACTAAGTTCCACCCACAGTTAGTAAGCATTTCAAGCATAAAAATTTTAAACAGGAAATGAGTATACCAACTGAGTAATTAACACAAATTAGAAATGAAACCAGTCAAAAAGTATAAAAGGGCATATAGTTGCATATATTTCATAATTTAGTCATCAAAAACACATAAGAGTCTTTACACTTAGCTCATAAACCGCAGCCTGAACCCTAAAACCTAAACCCTAAACCTCTTGTTCCTTAAAAAACAGTTGCATAACTACACCATAACTACTTTTAGGTCACCTATCGAATTGTTCAATATAAACTATCATTATAAAAAAATGAAATAACTTTTTCAAACTAACTAATAATTGCTCTTTCTAAAGTACTTTTATAAGTCTTTTGCTGCCTTTGCTAAAAGAGCGATTCCCTATAAAGCCTGAGCTTTCCTTCTAGCTTTCTAGTGGTCTGCTTCCAAATCTACAACTCTCTTTGTTAGCTCCTCTTTCTGTTGTGTCAGCTCCTGGATAGTTTGTCTTAGTTCTATAAACTGATTCTCTCTCTGTCCTTTTCTTTTAAGAGCCTCTTTAGAAACTAAAATCAATTCCTGATAGTGACTATTAACTTCTTCCAAATATTCTCTTAGTCTTTTATTTGCAGTCACTAATCCTTCATTGCTTTCATGCAGGTACTCAATCTGATGCTTGTATTGCTTAATACTCCTTTGTAGATTTTCATTTTCAGAATCAATGCATTTACCTTCTACTATTGGCTGCACCCCTTCTGGTATCCATGGGATTTTCAGCTTCTTGATTATTTATTCATCCTCCTTTATATGCTCTGTCAAGGTCTCAGGAATTTCTGAATGTTCTTCAGCTTCAATACTGCATTGAATTGCTTTTTCAATTGCCTTTCTTTTCTCCATACAAGAACTCTTTATATCATTTTGCTGCTGTTCTTGAATCATCTTATTTCAAACCTCCATGAATATGTATGAGATCTTAGTATCAGTGAAGACAAGTTTATCTTTTGAAACTATTGGTTTTTTACCCTTTATAACATCTTTGTTTTCATCTTCACTATCTTCCAATTTCTCCTGAGATGAGGAATCTTTTATTACTGTAACCTTTTTCTCATCCAGTTTGGGATTTAATAGCTTCTTCATATTTAACCTAATCTTGTTCTTTGGACTTTTCTTGGGCCCCCCAACTACTCCAACCTCTCCTAACATTTTCAAAACTTTCCCTTGATGTGTTATTGAAGCTAGTTCAACAACTTTCATTTCCTTTCTTCATGACACTGTCTGTTCTTCAGAATGGGTATGTATCTCTTGTTTAAAGTGGACACTAACTTCATCAGTAGTATGAACTCTAACTTCATCAGATAAGGATTTTTCATCATCTTCAGAGAGTACTGTAATAGGGGTTTGTTGTTTTTTTTTACCTCTTCATTTACAATTTGGTTCAGTTCTTCAGGAGAAGCATCTTCTACAGGCTCAACTTCCTTCTCCTCTGACTTTGAAAATTTGTTTTCCTCAACATTAATTTGCTGTTAAATTCCAATGTTTTCATCTTCCTGATTCGAATATTTTCCTGGTTCACCAGCTTCTTCATCTTTGACTGTGACTTTTCTTTTAAGTTTCTTGATCAAACTCTGACCTTTGTCTAACTGTCTCTTCTGAGACTACTCTTCCTTCTCTGTTTGGGAACCGGACCAAAACAATAAGTATTCCCATGTCTTCTCTCTTTTCTGAAGTACAGTGCTTACAACTAGTTTAATAAGCCCATGATGAAATACTGATTGTTTAGTGTGATCTTGATGTTCTTTCACCCTGCTTGACATCTTCTGTAAACTTTTCAGAAAGAAGAATGGGAGATTCATTTTAGATTCATGAATGAGATGCTGAAGGAATATAAAATGATACTTAAACAAAAAAGCAAATCTCCCTTCACAAGTAATATAACTTTGTAGGATTTTGATAGGCTCCATCCATTCTAGCTTAAACTTTTGAATAGGTACTCCCTTTCCCCAATCTACTACTACATTTGGAAGTAGATATCTCTAAGCATAAAAAATGAAAGGCACCTTTTTGAACTAGAATTCACCCTCATCTAAAATTCCTGTTGCTTATGCTAGCAATTCCCTGGCCAGTTTAAACTTCAAAGTATTGAAAGACACTACATCCTTATCCAAACATTGAGTGAATTTGTAAGAAAATTCTGAGTGATAACCTTCAATCCTTTAAAAAAATACTAACCACCCTACTTCTGCAAACAGTTTTGCACAATCTGGAAAGGTTTGAACCCATCTCATGTCTGAACATTCTGCTCTATTAGTCTTACCAGTCTTTTTCATTTTGAACTATTGTCAAATAACTTCTGTCAATAAAACACACTCTAAATTTCTTCAAATTTTGATAAACTGACAGACAATACTGTATAGGGGAACCTAAAAACCTTAAACTGAACTCTCTCATTTAAGCTGATAAATACTCTAATTCCATGACTGAGAATTCATCTTTTAGTATGAATTAGGTTTAAAAACTAATAATCTGCCATCAATTCTGTCATTAGTCCTTTATTTAGAAAAAAACCCAAATTTATGAACTTAGGTAACAATTCACAACCTACTTGTCAACGTGATTAATCCAAGTGCTGGAATTGTGTTTTCTTGACTGTTAGGTGTCCAATTGCATTCCCCAATCTTCTTTGACTGCTTTGATAACTCGAAATGACTGCTCCTCGAAGCCCTAATTATTCACCCTGTTTAAAAATTCTGATTACAAACTGCTGATTTTTTGCCATGACCTTCATCTGCTCTATGTGCACTTCAGGGAATATGAGATTCAAGGTGCATTTGTCCCATTATGTTCAACTATCATTATTCCATAACTTCTGCAACAGACCGTCATGACTCGCCGTCATGATGATATTCACACCTGTCACAATGATTATTCTAGAGGAAACACGTATCAAATCCATCATCCAGTATGAATGACATCTCATGTGTGAGAATTTCAAAAAACATTGACCCATAAATGATGATTTTTGAATTGGGCAATTTTCCTGTAGTGCATGTGTGCAATTTTTTCAGGCTTGCGCTACAAGAAAGTCTGAGTTAATGATTTTTAAAAATTAAACTTATGATAAAGGTTTAAACTTGGTTTAAGAACCTTAATCAAGCTTTTATGTTATTTTTTAGACCTTTTAATCCATATTAGCCTTCTATAAGCACTCTAACTATGAATTTCAATAAATCAAACCAAAATTTGAAAAATAAAACTAAGAAATCATATAAACATGAAGGTTAAAGGAAAATGATCCAAACTATCCTAAGAAACAAAAATTTCTAGAAGAAATGAATAAAATCAAGCTTCAAAACATAAAAAAAGTATTAAAAGATGAAAAACAAAAACATGATCTAACATCTGGCTCTTGCTACGGGATGAAGTCCTCCCTGTGAGGTTTCAAGAACTTGTAGACCAGTGCCTTCTGTGCTGCTACCTGCTAGTCTGCAAAATTTCCATTGGGTCATGGAGTCCTTATTTTGTTATTCACACCAGTATATATAATGAAAGTCCAGTATCCATCTCAGAAAGTGTAAAAATGCTTGAGGAATCGTCCATTAACTGGATTAGACAATTCCTCACCCTCCAAAGTCTGTAGTACAAAAGTATTGTTTTCGAGAAACTTCGACACTATGAAAGGACCAAACCAAAGGTTATCAAACTTGCCATGCTTTCCTTTCTACTCCTTCCTAGCATCCCATCTCAAAACCATATCTACCACTAAAAAAGTGTTATCTGTGATCTTCCTATCAAATCTTTCTTTGATCTTTAACCTGTACAGCTGAGCCTTTTCTTCCATTGTTTCCTACTTCTGCTGTAACTCTATCAGTGCATAAATTCTTCTTTGCATATCATTAGGTTCTTCCTGACAATATTGAAAAAATTTCATCACTGGGATACCCAACTGAACAGGAAAAAATGCATCAGTACCATATACTAATTGGAAAGGAGAAGTTCCAGTTGCTTTTTTAACTATTCTTCTGTCTGCCCATAATGCATATTTTAACATAGAATCCCATGATCGTTTATTCTGCTTCAATAACTTCCTGATACTCTGAATGATATTGTTATTAGATGACTCAACTAACCCATTCCCCTGAGGGTAATAAGGTGTTGATTGTTTCAACATGATCCCATTCTTTTCACAAAATGCCCCCATAGCCTTAGATTTAAAAGCTTTAGCATTATCAGTTAATAATTTCTGAGGACAACCCAATCTACTAAGAATATTTACTTCAATAAAATCTATGATCACCTTATCTGTTGCATTTCTTGTGGGAATAGATTCAATCCATTTTGAAAAGAAATCTTGAGCGGTCAAAATCCACTTATGCTGCCTTGAGGAAGATTGATTTATCTCTCCTATGAAGTCCAAACCCCATTGCTGAAAAGGGGCATTAATTGCAATTGATTTTAATGGTAATGACAACAACTTTTGTTTACCAGCAAAATTCTGACAAGGCATGCATGCTCTTACCTGCCGATATGTATCTGAGAATAAGGAAGGAAAAAAGTATCCGACTCTTAGAATTTTATATGATGTTTCCTTCCAATACTTATGTCCCCCACAAGCACCTTCATGGGATTTAGAGATTGCTTCTTCAATTTCTGGTTTATCTAAACATCTGAGTAGAATACCCCCTGGATCTTTCCAAAACAGCTGCTGTTCTATAAAACAATATTTAGTAGTTTTCAATTTCAAAGACCTAGCAGATTTCCTGTCTAAATGTTCTGGACATTGCAAATACAAAAGAAAGTGTACTATATCTACATACCATGTGGATGCTGAATAGTGGTCCATAATCTTTTCTTTCTCCAGCTCTGCTTGAATTTCTTCTTATGTTGGCTGTTCTGCCATGAGATGTAGACCTAAAGCTTGGCAATTTGAATTAGCTAGCAGTTTAGATAAACCTTGTCCCTTTACTAGTTTTGTAGGTCTAATATCCACATCATATTCCATTATTTTTGCAATTCACTTCCCTCTTTTTCCCTCATTGTTAGGTTGAGTCAAAACATCTTTTATGGCAGCATTAGGAACATAAGCAATAACCTTGGAATGTAAAACATAAATTTTGAAAAACTTCAATGCTTTTACCAATGAGTAAGCCTGTTTCTCTAAAGTGCTATATTTTTTCTCTGAGTCTCTGAGAGTCTTACTGAAAATTGCAATAGGTTGTTCAAGACCATCCTTATTCTTCTGTAATAAAACAATAGCCAATGTATCTTCAGATGCAAAAGAAAAAGTTAGAAATTCCTTTGTAAAATATGGGCTTACTAATGCTGAAGCTTCCGTAAGAGTCATCTTAATCTTTTCATATGAGTTTTTTGCTTTTGCAGTCCACTTAACCTCCTGATATTTCTTCAACATGGCTGTAATCAGTTTGATGGTTTCAACAAAAACTGGTATGAACCAATGCAGAAAATTGATTTTACCAATAAAGGATTGTACATCCTTCTTGCTCCTTGGTAAAATTATCTTCAATATTGCTTTCACTCTTTCTGGATCAATCCTTATGCCATCAGCTAAAACTAAATGGCCCAGTAATTTACCTTCTTGTACAGCAAAATGTGATTTATTTGGATTGAGAGATAAACCATATTTTTTGCATTTCAGAAAAGTTTGTTTTAAGTGTTTTATATGTTCATCATCTGATTGTGAAAATACTGCAATATCATCTAAGTAAATCACTACAAACTTATATCTTTCTCCTACAAAGGCTATGTCCATAGCTCTTTGAAAAGTAGCTCCTGCATTCATTAATTCAAAAGGAATTTTATCGTACATGAAAGTACCCCAAGGTGTAGTAAAAGCTATTTTTTTTCTGTCATCCAGGTGCATGGCAATTTGATTATATCTTGAAAAACCATCAACCATAGAAATTCTTTGTGCACCAACTACCTTCTGCGGTATTTGTTCTATCTTTGGCAAAGGGTGATTATCCTTCAATGAAGACCTATTCAGATTTTGAAAATCAACACACAGTCTGATTTCATCAATCTTCTTCCTGACATGAACTAAATTGGCTTCCCATGAAGAATATTTGAGGGGAATAATAATAATAGCATCTAATAACTTTTTCACCTCCTTTTCTATAATAGGGAACAAAGCTGGATTTATCCTCCTTAATTTCTGTCTAAAAGGTTTAACATTTGGTTTTAAAGGAACTTTATGCTACATAATTCCTGTATCATATGTATTCAAATATTCATATGACCAAGCAAAAACATCCACATAATCTTTTAACAACTTGATGTACCTGTTTCTCTGGTCTGCTATGAGTGCCTTTGAAATCTTCACCATTCTAGGATGTTCAGGGGTGCCAATATTACAGTCCACTACATTTTCTTCTGAAGGCTGTACAACAGGTTTTAAAGGTGTATCATCCTTTGAAAATATTCTCTCTAATGGCACCAAACCCTTGGGAATGAAGTTACTTTTAAGTTCAATAGTCTTATGACCTGCAATCTCATTTTCTGCAATATCTTCAAACTCTTCAACCTCATCATCTTGTTCTAGATCAATTAGGGAATTGGAAAACTCACCTGTTAGCTCCAAGAACCTTTTTATTTAAAAAATGGCGACACCTAAGGAAAATGTCTCTAAGGTTCCCTGGATGGTCCTCCCATTGTTGTGAATGAACAAGTAGATCATCAAGGTACGGCTCCACGATGTGCTTGATATCATGAAAAGCATAATACATGGCACACTGCAATGTAGCTCCGACATTTTTAGACCAAAAGGTAAGTTACAATATGCGAATGTTCCTCATGGGAAAATGAATGTGTTTTATGCTAATCAGTGGGAAGAATGTCTATTTGATTGTAGCCAGAAAATCCATCCATAAAAGAAAAGATGACACTCCCAACACAGTTATCGATGATTTGATCGATGTGTAGAGTCGGGAAATTACCCTTGGGACAAGCCTTTTTTAAGTCTCAAAAAATGATACAAACCCTAATAGTGGCCCGCTTCTTAGCTACAGGGACAATATTAGACACCCATTCCGTCAGGGGTACGGGATAAACAAACCACACCTTCAGAAGTTTCTCCACTTCGGCTTTAATAGCCGCAACCTTCCTAGGATGGACTTGACGCAATTTTTGTTGGACAGGTTTTCCATGGGATAGGTTTTAATCTCGTGTACAATGATAGAAGGATCAATCCCAGGCATTTCTTCGTATGTCTAAGAAAAAATATCACAAAATTCTTTGAATAACGCTCTATAACTTTCAGCTTCTTCTGTCGAGCAGTTATGGCATACATGAATTTGCTCAACAGATCCGAGCTTGACTGATATGTCAATTGGGGTTTTCTTAGTGATGTTGCAAATATTTCCTTCGTATCTGTGTCTTGCAACAATACATGCATTTGTGGATTGGTGACAATATCAATACTAATAAGAGATACAAGATCAAAGTCTATCGAACTGACATTGGGAATAAAAGAAGATCGATGATGACGATATTCCCATACAGGTTCATCCGTACTCATGATCTCCATAATGGACTCATCCGATGGAAAAGTATGGGAGATAAAATCTAGAGTAGGGAGAGAGGGTTCTAGCCAGTAGGGAAGGTGGTAAGGATCCAAATCCACCAGATGAATATCATTAGAATGGACATCGAAATCAGATTGAACAGCATCATAAAGTGCTTCATATGACTCAACAGCTTATTTTCCTTTAGGACAATAACTAGTCGTGGAAACCATGTTCATGGGCGTCACTTCTGTACTAGGAGGGGTTGAGGGAAACACTCCCATGAGGTTTGAATCCTTCAGCATGCCTACCCCAATTGACTGATAAGGAGGAGGGGACTAACCTAGAATAGGGATGTTATTTACAGTCGGGGTAGTAACATCCAGTGAAAAAAATTCAAGTTGATCGATGGTCATGATCTTCCCCAAATGAGGAAATTGGAGAGTTCAAAAGACCGTCGAAGCAATGATGGTCATAGAATAAAACTAGTTTCTCCCCAATAGAATATTGTAATCCAATGGGGAATCGACCACCTCCACCTGAATGGAAACAATATTTCCCCCAAGCTCGACTGAAAGGGCTGGTAACAGACCATGAGGTTTGAAACCTCTTCCATCGACATCTTTTAAGGTCGTAGGTGACTTTGTATGTTCAGGAGAACTAATGGACCTCCAGCAAGATACAGACAAAACTAAGGTTGAAGCTCCCTGATCCAAAATGGTCCTTTGGACCTTTCTCCCAACTACTCTAGTCGCAAGATGGTGGGGTAATCTGGATTTGTAGTTCTCCAAATTGAAATGAATCAAGTTAGTGTTATGAGGGTCTAAGGATCCTAAATCATCCAATAACTTATTGCGTTGTGTGGGAAAACTGTGGAGCACCTCTAGGGTAGACATCACACAGGGTTCATGAGCCAAATCTTCAAGGACGTTGTAGAATTGTGCATCTTAGGAATTGGGATTGAAAACAACCTTCCTGAGGGTATTCTTAGGTGGGCGCAAAATCAAGTCAAGATTAGGTTTCTCGATGGTAAGAGGGCCATTAGACAAAGACGAAGAAGAACTAACGGGAGGAATTTTCTTGGGAGAAGGATTTTTATCCTTCTTCTTTGCAGCTTTGTCGTATGTCTGATTACGAGTAGTCAAACTAATGGTTCCCAAGGACATCATTTTGATTTCTTATGTAGAATTAGAGGTCCCTTGATTAGACATGTGATCTATCAATTGTTGCTAAGACGAAAAGGGATCACTAAGCACCGCTGGTGTAGGGTTACAGTTCAAAAATTTACTAATATCCTCACGACGAGGGCACTCCTTCGTGAAGTGATCACCACCACACAACAAGAAGGGGTACTTGGCCTTTCTCTTTCATTTATTATCATTGTCTGTGGCCATAGCCTTGGGATTCTCTTGTTGGTTTCCAAGTTTTTTATTTTTTCCTTTTCCTTTCTTCTTGTTACTGGATGTCTATGTACTTTGGATAACATTCACCTCGACAAAAACCATAGGAGTAGAAGGAGAAGTCATAGAAGTACTATGTTGCTTTGTAGGCTTAGCTATTGAAGAGGGATAGATTGAACTGACAACCTCGTCAACAGGAGTTTCTGTAGGTGGCTTGGTAAGGTTTGTGCTAAGATGAGAAGATTGAGGGATTAGCTCATACAGAGTTCTGGATTGGGAATATACCAAGTCCAGATACTGAGCGCAACTGATAGCCTTACTCTTCAGTAACAACACCAGCCATAGCCACATCTAGGGAAATGGAAGTCAATAAGGATTTCGTGAACCAATCAACTAATAGTTGGTTAGGGATAGGAGCTTTAATGAGTTGTCTCTGCCTCCTCCACTCTTGAATATGGTCTGATATATGTGTGGAAGTATTTTGATGGAGTGAGGTTAAAAGGTTCGTACCAATTTTCATAATGAATGGGTAGCTGAAAGTGTGTGAGAAAAATGGTTTCAAATGAGCTAAAGTCCACAAAAGAATGCTGTGGAAGTTCAATGTACCACTTTGTGGTCGTACTGATCAAATTTCATTGAAAGAGTCTCAAACGAATAGAGTCATCCATCAAGGATTTGGAAGAACACTACAGATGGAACATCATGACATGATTTTTGGGATCATCTCCCTGATTCCCATCAAAATTTGGAATGTCTGATGGTAACTTGACTATAATAACAGGCCATGAAAGGTTATGCTGAATGGGATCATTAATCAACTTGGATAGATATGGCAAGTCCAAAGTTTCCAAGAATGGAAGTTGTCGATTAGGTTTGACATACTGGTAGTATTGATAAGGCATATGCATACTAGTAGGACCATAAGTTGACTGATACACTCACTGTTGGGATGTTCGATAGGAAGATGATCCTCTTGAATATTCTCCTGAAGGGGTCAGACCTCCAGGGGGAGGGCCACCTAGAGGTGGTGGGCCTCTAGGTGGTGGTAGACCTCTAGGTGGTGGTCTGCCAGAAGGTGGATCTCTAGGTGGTGGGCCTCTGGGTGGTGGTCCTCCTGAAGGTGGACATCCAGGTGGTGGGTCTCCAGGTGGTGGTCCTCCTGATGGTGGTCCTCATGGTGGTGGTCCTCCATAAGGTGGGCCTCCGCCAGGTGGGACTCCACCAGGTGAGACTCCTCTAGGTGGTCCTCCAAATCTGCTGAATACCTAAATATTTTGCAACTTTCAAACCCAACAATAAAGCTTCATATTCTACAGTATTATTGGTGGTAACAAATTCCAATTTATACATTAACCTTACTACTTCACCACCGGGAGATATTAGAAGAATCCCTGATCCAGCACCTTCTTTGCACGATGATCCATCAAAATACATTTGCCAAAGTTCATCTTCTTCTTCCCTAGTGTGTTTGACTGGCTTTTCTTTTTCAACGTATAATAAACTACCAGTATTATCATCATCACTAAAATGCAACATACAAGTAGCCAAATCCTTGTCAACAACATACAAGGGATGATTTGTAGGGTTCTTGTCATCAGTCACAATATAGGCAAATTGTAACTCTCTATATAACTTTCTGTTTTCTCCTCCAAATACAGGAATGGTGGCATATGTTAAGTCCATCTATAGAGTTCCACCAACCTTCTTAGCTCAATATCTAGAGAGGAGCAGTCCAAACTTGGGTGTAATGTCTACCACTACCACATCCATAATCACACTCTTCATTGGTAGCTGAGCTAAACTAACCACCATATCTTTTATTACCCCTAAACATTTTACAGCTCGTGAATCAAAATCATACAAGTCATGATAAGGTTTTGTTATGCTCAAACCTAAAGCTTCCATGACAACTTTTGGCATTAGGTTATGAGATGCTCCTGAATCCAAAAGGAAATTATGTATCATCTACTCATGAATAGTTAGTGTGATGTAAAAAGGAGGTGATGCATTTTCCTCATTTTCAGTTTTTTCTGCTAGAGCTGATCCAATAAAGATTTTAGGACTTTCTTCTTGTAAATTCACTGTGTCAAAAGGAAGTTGACTATTTGCTAAACCAATCATTTTCAGAACTGAATTTTTGTAAGAAGGATTCTTCATCAACTCATTAAAAGGCATAGGGATCTTGATTTTGCCTAATTCATTTTCCAGATTGAAATTCTGCATACTTTTATTTACCTTTTCAACTTCAACATTCTTCTTTTGTTTATCTAAATTTTGTTTTTTCTCTAACACAGGATCAGACTGCTGTTTAGGAGGTAAAACTACCTTTTTCTTAGGATTCTGAACTACTTGCTTTGGACCTGATCTTAAATTTAAAGTTTTCTTTGGCTTAGTATGATATGTATCAGTAGTTACAGTAGTCACTTCAAGATTCAAATCATTTTTTGTTTCAAACACATCTGCATCATAGTATTTTGAGTTTAAAAAATATTCTTTAGTCACAAAACCCTCAGTCAACTGTTCTCCAAAATAATTCATATCCTGATCTGGATCCTCAAAAAACACTTCCTCTTCAATTTCTTCTTCATCAACTACATTATTCTGAAGTGGTGGTGACACTTTTTGATCCTTAGTTTCTCTCCTTTCTCGTTGTATATCATTGTTTCTTCTCTCTCTGGGAATGAAATGAGGTACAAACTGTCTTCTAAATTGGTTTGGATTATTAGGGTTTCTGTCTCCCTCTTGAACAGGTTTATTTGAATTCTTCTCTAATTCCAACTTGTTTAGTTTTGATGTCAGGATTTTTACTAGCTTGGCCATCTCATCAATTTTACCTTCTGCAGAGTGGGAAGCTGAAGCCCCTGGTGCTGCCTCTTTCTTACCCTTCCTGTCATATATCTGTTGAGTTGTATTTCCCTTCAATCTATTAGAAGATAATATATTAGACTCCATTTTTAATGCTGACTCCTGCATGTTTAGTAAAATAACATGTCTTATTTCTCTCAAGAGTAGGGAAAAATCATGATCAAAAGCATTGCAAAAGTGAGTTTAAAGAAGTTTCTGAAGGTTTTATCCCTGCAGAGATTCTGCCATACATTTTATTGAACCTCTTCAAAAAATCAGCTATGGTTTCATCCTTCTTTCTTCTAAGGGCTCCAAACTCAGTAATGTAATATGTGTGATCTTTGGTATCACCCCACTACCTCATGAAAAGATCCTGAAGCTCTTCTATGATAGTAATAGAATTTGCAGGTAACTCTCTAAACCATTTTCTGACCTCTCCATCAAGACTCTATACAAACATCCTCATCCACACATCCTTGGCCTCAATATTCTGATTATCAGCATAGCTAAGAAATGCATCCCAATGCTACTCAGCAGTGGTCTCACCTTTTCCATTAAACCTAGGAAAGTATTTTTGGTAATCACCCCCAGGAACTGCATTCAAAGGCTGGGGAAAAACTAAAGGTGCATACCTAGATGCCACCATTCGGTCCATCATGTCTAATGGCTGATTTTGGGCTTCCATCTTTAAGTTAACTGGTTTAGGTAATGGAAAGACTTGACTAGAACTTGGTTGAAATGGAGTTTTACCAATTTTGAGATGAAATAAAAGGATTTTTCCAAGAGATATTGTCTTTGCTTTCTTGAAAGATTGAAGATCAGTGAAAACTTGAAAATTACTAACAGGGATTGTAGGGTTCAACCAAGATGAAACTTGTTCTTCTCCCTTCAAAACAGAAAAAGGTGATGAAATATCTAACTGATCAGGGTTACATAGGGCTAGTGATGACTGAGACCTTCTGATATTCCTAGCTATTTTCAATATCTGTTCTAGGTCTAAGACACCCTGCTGTAAAGGTGAACTAGGTCTACTTCTTGTTCGAACTTCCTTAGTAGCAACTGTGAAATACTAGTGAAAAGTAGTCTTTAAAATTTGCTGGTTTAAGTTCACCTCTCAAAACCAGTGAAATGATGAGTATCCTAGGGAAAATAGGTTTTCAACTTCGTCCCCAACAATGGTGCCAAAGATGTTAGTGCCAGAAATTGTTCTCAGACTACAAAAGAATAAGCCAACATAATCTCAATAAATACAATAAAGTAAAATAGGTTTTTCTAGGGTTTTGGTTGTACAGTTTGTAGACAAGAGGGAAGAAACTTCATGAAACCAAAGCAAAAAATAATCATGAGTATTTGAAAGACTGAGATGCATAACATATAAACTATAATCCAAACATAATAATCACACTACTAAGTTCCACCCACAGTTAGCAAGCATTTCAAGCATAAAAACTTTAAACAGGAAATGAGTATACCAATTGAGTAATTAACACGAATTAGAAATGAAACCAGTCAAAAAGTCTAAAAGGGCATATAGCTGCATATATTTCATAATTCAGTCATCAAAAACACATAAGAGTCTTTACATTTAGCTCATAAACCATAGCCTGATAGCCTCTCCTTGCAACAAAAATCAAACCTCTGGTCCTTTTTCATACTTACGTTTATCTTGTTCCTTCAAAAATAGTTGCATAGCTGCACCATAACTACTTTTAGGTCACCTATCGAATTGTTCAATATAAACTATCATTATACAAAAATGAAATAACTTTTTCAAACTAACTAATAACTGCTCTTTCTAAAGTACTTTTACAATTCTTTTGTTGCCTCTACTAAAAGAGCAATTCCCTCTAAAGCTTGAGCTTTCCTTCTAGATTTCTGGTGGTCTTCTTCCAAATATGCAACTCTCTTTGTTAGCTCCTCTTTCTGCTGTGTCAGCTCCTAGATAGTTTGTCTTAGTTCTTTTAACTGATTCTCTGTCTGTCTTTTTCTTTTAAGAGACTCTTTAGAAACTAAAATCAATTCCTGATAGTGACTATTAACTTCTTCAAAATATTCTCTTAGTCTTTTATTTGCAGTCACTAATCCTTCATTGCTTTCAAGCAGGTACTCAATTTGATGCTTGTATTGCTTAATACTCCTTTGTAGATTTTCCTTTTCAGAATCAATGCATTTAGCTTCTACTATTGGCTTCATCCCTTCTGGTATCCATGGGATTTTCAGCTTCTTGAATATTTCTTCATCCTACTTTATATGCTCTGTCAAGGTCTCAGGAATTTCTGAATGTTCTTCAGCTTCAATACTGCACTGAACTGCTTCTTCAATTGCCTCTCTTTTCTCCATACAAGAACTCTTTATATCATTTTGATGCTGTTCTTGAATCATCTTATTTCGAACCTCCATGAATATTTCTGAGATCTTAGTATCAGTGAAGACTAGTTTATCTTTTGAAACTATTGGTTTTTTACCCTTTATAACTTCTTTGTTTTCATATTCAATATATTCCAATTTCTCTTGAGATGAGGAATCTTCTATTACTGTAACCTTTTTCTCAGCCAGTTTGGGATTTAATAGCTTCTTCATATTTAACCTAAGCTTGTTCTTTGGCCTTTTCTTGGGCCTCCAAACTGCTCCAACCTCTCCTAACATTTTCAAAACTTTCCCTTGATGTGTTATTGAAGCTAGTTCAACAACTTTCATTTTCTTTCTTCGTGACACTGTCTGTTCTTCAGAATGGGTATGTATCTCTTGTTTCTGTTCTTCAGCATGGGATGTATATCTTGTTTAAAGTGAACCCTAACTTCATCAATGGTATGAACCCTAACTTCATCAGATAAGGATTTTTCATCAACTTCAGAGAGTACTGTAATAGGGGTTTGTTCCTATTTATTTACCTCTTCATTGACAATTTGGTTGATTTCTTCAGGAGAAGCATCTTCTACAGGCTCAACTTCCTTCTCCTCTGACTTTGATACTTTGTTTTCCTCAACATTAATTTGTTGTTCAATTCCAATGTTTTCATCTTCCTGATTCGAAGATTTTTGTAGTTCACCAGCTTCTTCATCTCTAACTGTGACTTTCCTTTTAAGTTTCTTGATCACAATATGACCTTTGTCTAATTGTCTCTTCTGAGACTGCTCTTCCTTCTCTATTTGGAAACCAGGCCAAAACAAGATGTATTCCCATGTCTTCTCTCTTTTTTGAAGTACAGTTCTTATAACTAGTTTAATAAGCCCATGATGAAATACTGATTGCTTGGTGTGATCCTGATGTTGTTTCACTCTGATTGACATCTTCTGTAAAATTTTAAAAAAGAAGAACGGGAGATTCATTTTGGATTCATGACTGAGATACTGAAGGAATCTAAAATGATACTTAAACACAAAAGCAAATCTCCCTTCACAAGTAATATAACTTTGTAGGATTTACGAACCTAATAAAGGATGGGTTCATTCCCAAAAAAGGGTCTTTTAATGTTTAATTTAACGAGTCCAATGAAAGAAAACTCAGTGTAGTTCATGTTTAGAGAGTGTAAACAAGCTAAAGAAGACTTAGAAGGGTCCTTTTCCATATGATTTAGTACCCAAGGCCTGGATAAGTATAAATTAATACCCAAGAGAAATCTTCCAGTCATGATTGGATGGAGTGTACCTTTTTCGTAAGTAGTGCCCCCTGGTCCAAAAAAAGGGGTAAACTATCACCGGGAAGATGATTTTTTAGGTCCTTTTATGAGCATGAAGAAGACAAGTTCACTCGACAATCTTTTCACATTTTAAGAGTCTGAAAAGAGATTAAAGAAAACTGTATTAGCCTTTTTCATGTTTGAATCCAGAGCACGAAAAAGTAATAAACTAAGCTCAAACCACTTTTCATGTTTTAACCAGAGCATGAAAAATGAAAAGTATGCTCGACAATGTCTTACTATTTTTAACGAGCTCGAACATCTGTTGGAAGAATGCTCAGGGTATCTGCTTCATTTTTTAACGAGCTTGTAACAGAAGAGGAACTATGCTCAAAATTACCTTTTTCATTTTTACACAAGCTTGAAACAAAAATAACTATGCTTGAAATATGGTTTCATTTTTATTCAAGCTTGAAACCAAAAGGTAAACTATACTTAAGGAAACCTACTTCATTTTTTAACGAGCTTGAAATAGAAAATGAACTATGCTCAAGAATGGTTTCATTTTTATGCAAGCTTGAAACCAAAAGGTAAACTATGCTTGAGGAGACCTACTTCATTTTTTAACGAGCTTAAAATAGAAAATGAACTATGCTCTATAACCTGTTTCATTTTTTAACTGGATTGACACAGAATAAGAACTATGCTTACAAAACTATTCCTACCCAACATGATAAACAGAGGTTGGTAGATTGCCCCCATTACATAAAATCTAGCGGCTTAACTATAGTATGATGTCCATAGACTAGAGCCATGCCCCCCATTTTACCTATGATGGGAAGAATCTATCTAGAAGGGGAAGGAACCACAAGAACATGCGGCACATTCAGGGCCGTGTGATGACTAGGAGTAATGCAATGGTCAAGTGTAACAAAGAAAAGTTGATCAATGGTCACAATATTCCCATCATGGGGAAAATGCATAACTCTAAAGAGTGTGGACACTATAGCCTTCATGGCACAAACATAATCACGTCCCAAGAGAACTCTTCTAGTCATGATTGGCATAACATCATGACAGTTTTCCCTCCTAGTGTAATAGGAAAATGAGGAAGGATCCCTAAAGGTGCAATAGGTATTCTATTAAAAGCCAATATTTGATCGGTGTCTAGCACAAGATGAGGAGAACCTAAATCTTTCCAAGAAGTTGAGGATATAATGCTGACAAAAGCCCCTTCATCAACAATAGTGCAAAGCATCCTCCTAGCAGTAACATTCACAACTATCTGGAAAGGAACACTCGAATGAAGTCGAGACTCTGTTAGGTTACTCCAGTCAAAGGAAATAACCTCAGTACTTGGAGAGGATTCTGTCGAAATAGACAAAATTTCCTATTGTCGAGAACAATCAGAACGAAGCATAAAAACATCAGCAGGTTTTAGTTCACTCTCTACTAGAAGAGAAGAACAAGACGGATATTTGGTCAAAGCGACTACTTCAGTATTAACACTCTCTAATGAAAGATTGAGCTCGGGTGGAGATGAGATCGACTCGACCAATTTAAATTCACTCTTCAAAGGAAGAGTGGGATCAGCCATAGATAAATCTGAATTAACCACTTGGAATTCACTCTTGGAAGGAAGAGTGGGATCGACCACAGATGAAACCGAATCGACCACTTGGTCAACCAGTGGGGGTTCAAGAGAGATTTTACGATAACCTGTTGGAAGCCGTTGACAAGAAACATTAATATCTTCAAACAAATTAGAAGCTTCATCCATGAGAGGGCAAAGGTAATTAAAATTCACATTCTTACAAAGCAAGCAAGGATTTCTGACTTTACCCTTCCGACTCTTAACCATAGAGTCACTGGTTGAGGGGCGATCATCAGTATTGTAGCAGGGATTTATCCCTTTCTATAGGGTAGGAATGGATACCTTTCATATATAGGATGGAAGGATAGGTTCCTGGTGGTGAATGCAAAGAAAAATAAACAAACATAATAGAAAAATGAAATGAAATGAAAGAAAAATGAAACCCCTATGCAAACAAGGTTAGGGTTTAGCTCCAATACCCTGCAAGAACATGTTATAAAGCCTGTAAACAAACAATGGAAACCTGCAAGAAAAGATGGGTTAGAGAAAACTAAGTAAACAAGACAAAACAAACATCATACCTTCATTTGGTGGCATGGGCCAGCATGCCCTAGCTTGGAGAAGCACCTCTCTCTCTTGGAAATGGGGGAGCTATGGCTCAATGGGAGTATGGATGAGAGGGAGTGTGGGTGGCTTGAGAGACAAATGGTCTCAAGGCATCCACTCAGGCAGCATAACAGTATGCAAGGGAGAAGTGTTTTGAGAGTGACCCCCACCCCTCTATTTATAGGATTTTTAGGGTTCTAAGCCCCTGGTCAAGGCTTTAGCCCCTTTTTTGGGCTTTTAGCCCCTTTTGCTCAAAATTTATCTCCTTTTAGGGTTTTAGGCTCCTTTGAGGGGTTTTAGCCCCTTTTTGGAGGTTTTAGCCCCAAGGAGAGCTATTTAGGCTCTTTTTAGGGGTTTTTATGCCCCTTTTCATGTTTTTAAGCCTTCTTGAGGGTGTGGGGGTCAAATGGGGGTTGTGCATGGGTGTCCTTGGGTGGTGTAGGCCATGTAGAGCTGAGTGAGGGATTTTGTGGGTTAACAGATTGCCCCCTGATGTGTGAGGCCAGGACCTCTTCGTAGGGCTGATGGACATCATAGGATTTTCTCCAGAGAGGTGGTGCTTCCTGGGCTGGGGCATGGTGGCTTTTGGTTTTTGTATTAATATGTTTTCCATCAATGGGTGAGATAAAAATAATGTGTGACATGTATATAGACAAGGAAGGCATCCCCATGCTTGTAACAATGTCAAAATAATAATGTGATTTGTGCTCTATAATACAAAAGCCGATCATATACACCTGATGATACATAGTGGTTGCCTCGATGAGAGGCTGAATACAATACTGATATGAAGAACTGCTGCATTGGACCCATGGAATTCTCATGGAATGCTATATCTTCATGACTAGTATCCTGCTGGATCTGGGATGGTACATAGCTGTATGGACTCACTGATTGAGAGTCGGAGTCTCTATGGTACAAGTATGCTGCATCAATCATAAATCTATATAGAAGCACTGCTGGGGCTTCTGAACACTGTCTCCAACGCAAACCAGAAATCATAAGGGACATAACCTGTTCAGGTCCCTTGAATAGACTCATCAATGTGCTAGAGAGAGGTGACATCGAGGGTATTCAACCAAATACTGCACGGACCAATACCCTGTACATATCTCAAACGTGCAATGATGTAGTTGGAGTCGAGCATGTGAGAAAAAACCATCCCGAGAGGCACTAAGGACTCCTCTCAAGTGGTCCAAGGAACTCATCAATGAGGTTAATGAAACCAAGATACAGGGACCTCTGGGTATATCCTTTGGAATATGTGTGTTGTCGTCGATAGAGGGAGACCTGCCCCTAGTTTAGGGAATGATGTTTCCTTGACTAGAAGCGTGAGGGAGATAACCGAAAGATGTGAGAAAATAAACGGACTGACCCACTGAATGGGGGGGGGGGGGGGGGAGGGAAAGAGTTGAATAGGGGTAGGGGGAGTGTAGTAGACTCAAATTTCCTTTGTTCAGAGTATGATGGAAGGGCGGACCAGGAAGTGAATGAAACTAACTCAAGGGAATGGGATCATAGCTGTAATACCAGGAATGTTACTGCAAATGGGAAATACTTGGGGGAGGTAGACACTTTTTATATTGATGGGATCCAAGGAAGACACATTGCAGAGTACTCTGACCAAAGGCAACCCAAAGTGGGAATGCTACCAAACTGTTTTCTGTGGGGTGGTGTCTAGAGACACCGTTGTGGTACGATCTTGTGGATTTTTGGAGAGCCCGAGAAAGTAAATGCTCGATGGTGCTTTCAATTTTAGAGAGTCTGAAACCACGAAGAAGACTCCAGTGTTAGTCTATTGTACCTGAAAAAGGATAAAAGTATGCACATGAGAGCTTTCCCATCCTTTTTTAGGAGATGGGAGACTTCTTTACCATTGGTAGTCCAGACAGGTTGGAAAAGGTTAAACCTATACTGACTGGATGGTAATTCAGATACTTTTATGAGCATGAATGAAATCAAGTTTTCTTGGAAATATTTTCTTGATGAGAAGGCTGGAAAAGAGCTTAACGATGATGTTCCTTACGGGTGGTGGCCCGAGAACTCGCATGTGTAGCGGTAGGCAAGTGTGATGCAAGTACAGGTCCGAAGACACTTGTATCACGATGATGTGGCTCATAAATCAAGTTAACTTCTGGGAAGTCGTCCCACAAATTACTTATTAAACATGAAACGATGGTCTCATTAGAAAATAGAGGACAAAATTTGAGCCCAGAGGTGTGAGGGGTGTCTCGAACAGGCTCCAGGTGACTCTGATTTAGCAGCTGCTAGTACTGCCCCTAAATGGTGGTCTTTGATTTGTGGTAAAACCATTGCAAAACAAAAAAGTGAAAAAACTATGCTATAAGGGACTCATAGTGGTTATATCATGAATAGAATCTCTTGAGGTGGAGCCCGTTGTTCGGCTTCTTCAAGAGTCGACCATCTGAGTCAGTGAAGAGGTATGCCCCCTTACCGAGATGAAGGTCATTGGCAAGGTGGGATGATAGAATCTGGTCTTTTATGGGAAGAACTGATTCCACACTATGGTTTAAAGGGAATGGGGTAAAACCAGAGGCGGTATTATAGATCTCTCCGTTATCGCTTAAGTGGTGTTGGGATAGATCAGGTGGATCTTCCACAAGCAATGAGACGGAAGGGTGACTGGTGCTAGCGATCATGTAAATGGTATTGGTTGTGGTTTTGTGGCCTTGCCCTTAGTCTCTGTTGGAGGAAGAGGGGCATGCCTAGAGATGGGAGGAGTCTTTGATGGACCTGGAGGTAGGTGCAACATCATCTCAATTGGATGGACATGAGTCAACACATCCTAGGGCCTTAGAGGTAGGGTAGGTGGTTC
>LPNX011196860.1:76782-97032 GCA_001517045.1 Pseudotsuga menziesii
GCATGCAGGATAGTCATGATCAATTGGCTGCCAGAAATGCTCTATTGAAGAGCAAGGTGGTATGGATGATACACTTGTGAAGTAAGGAGTATCTAACCACTTCCTTTAATTGCATGAATGATATGACTATACCTTGCAATGTTAGCATGATAATGATTGCACGAAGTAAATGAGTTTGGTATATATTGATGTGACTAACGACGGGAAGTATTCGAATTTTATAAAATTCTGAAAATGCTTCAGCAATGGTTGTAGCAATGAAAAGTTATATGCATCCAGACTTACCAAGTGTTTGGATGTTTGAAGCTTATGTTTCAGGTATATTATTTCGAGAATGGAATTGAGAGGTAAGACCCTGACCAATGCTGGAATCTACCATGTAAAAGAGCTTGTTAAATTTGAATTGTGAATTTCAAATATTGCTGACAACTACTAGTCACTATTGGCTTGCATAAGCTTGTGTTTGGATGTTTGAAGCTTATGTTTCAGGTAGATTATGTTAAGCATGGCATTGAGAGGTAAGATCCTGACCAATGACTGAATCTACCACATGATATGCATAATAGGTTGTTAGGATTCGAATTGTGAATTTCGGATTTGAGAAATTGCTGACAACCACTAACCATTGTTTGCTCGCATAAGCTTGTGTTTGGATGTTTGAAACTCATGTTTCAGGTAGATTATTTGAGCATGGCAGTGAGAGGTAAGACCCTGACCAATGCCAAAATCTACCATTTATGAGAAGAAGTCTCATGGTTGTGAAAATTAGTTGGTACGGGTTGGTAAATTTGAACTATGGATTTCGGATTTAAGAGGTACTAACGGCTACTAATCACTGTTGGCTTGTGTGAGATTGTGTCAGGAGGGACACATGGTAAGTGGGTATTCATGTTATGATAGTAAGCATAAAATTATAATGGGCATAGTAATGCTTCTTACAAGAAACCCACAATTGAGCAAGTCAATTTATGTAGTAGATAGAATCGCAAATTCTTGTTGAATTTAATTGCTAATGTCATTGCTTGGTTATGGGACGATCAATTTGGATTGTAGTATCAGGTAATGACTGACTGTTTGGCTATTTGATGAATGTGTCAGGAGTACACACTGCAGGAAGATCATGTGTGATGACCTGCAAGAGCCAAGCTTCATGGGAAGGTTTTCCCCTTATCTTGGAAATGGGGTTCGGGTGAAACTCCATTAGACATTTTGGAAATGTCTCATCTACACTGCATGTATGCTAATAACATGAGTGAGATAGTATGTGTTATGTCGGTAAGAAATGTGTGGATATGAAACATAAACAGGAAACAGGGATGGGGCTTTGGTTTGCTTAAACTTGGTGATTGGAAACCACATAGACAGAGTTAGAGGGCTGACTTTCTTCTCCACAACCCCGGGATAGCACTGAAAAGGGAATGCAGGGCCTGAGGGACTGAGTAGTAGAGAGGGGACTGATTCCTTGTGCTGGGCGTGTGTGGGTGTCTTAGAAGTCAGGCTAGTTCTGGTGTAGGTGTTCCTAGCTCTGCAGCGAGCTCACCAGCTTAGCATTCAGTTTTTCCCAACTCCTTGACGGTGCCTAACAGATATAAAAGGCATACTGCGACGACAAATGGATAAGTGTTCTGTGACCTTTGTTAAGAATATGCATGTTTAATTTTTAAATTCCATATGCAGAACATGTTTTGATTTATTTCCATGATGACCGATTGCTTGAGTATGAATAGGGCCTACATGGCACACACCGGAAGAGAGTGCACACTTTTCCGATGTTGAGTCATGAAGGGGTTTTCAATGTTGATTACACTCTGGGGAGTGGATGCACTCCTGGTGTCTCAATACTTGATAGTGAATGATATGAAATGTGATTACAGTTTTAGAGCAATGATGCTGATGAGTTTGCTTGTATTGCTTATGTTGCTTGTGTTGACAGGCTAAAGGTAAAGGTAAATGGTTGATATAAGTGTATGTTGATATAAGTGCATGCTGATATAAGTGTATGTGTCATTGTTGATATAAGTGTATGTGTCATTGTTGACATAAGTGTATGATGGGCTGTGATATGCCTAAGGATCCATAGTAGATCCTAGACCTGGAAATGGTCACGGTAAAAGTTCCAAGCCCAGTTGACATGGTTATGTACTGGCTGGAAATTAATTATTTGATGTTGTGGAGCAGCCGACATGCTGACCTAACATCTGAGTCCATAGGCGATCCCAAGGCTTGTAAAGCAAAGCAGGATCCTGTGGAAGAACGAGGAAACGCACAATACAGATAAGTATTGGATTATTTTTGCTTATAGATATACATGTGTATATGATTTGGTTATAATGTTTTAAACTCTTGCTTTAGAGATAAAACTAATGAGAATAAACTAAACATGTGAATCTATTCAATGTTTGGATATAGGTATCGCTGGGAGCAAGGACTATGAGAACATCCTAGAGGTGCACGTGGACATGTGAATGTCCTGGAAAGCTCGGAATGAGCGGTAATGAAAAAGGTGCTAGTAAGACGGGGGAGTCCTAGCAGCCAAGACAAACCATGTGGAGAGACTCCATGGTTTAGAGGTCTGAATAGACCAAAGACACTAAGTGTCATGACCAAGAAGGATTGGTCCAGCATTCACGGTAAAGTGAAAGAGGCTGAGAGCATGAAAGGCCACAACGGTGGTGTGGGTTCCAGGATGGAACAAACCGAAGAGGGGAAAAACTCTTACTGCTCTCTCTTGCCTTTTGATTATATATATATGAATATATGTTTATGCATTGTGAAAACAAGAGATTGTCAAATGCATGTATGATTGAGAATGAAATGTGTGTAATTGCTTAAGTAAATTTGTGAATGCTGGAATAGTTAATTCCCTGCCCAGGAATGGACATGAATGAGCTCATGTGCCTGTTGGGGAAAGGCATGAAAAATATGAAATTTTCCTTAATGGAACTTGAACTGTCATGCCAATTGGGTAAATAACTAACTGATTTTGATATCTATATTATGCTTGGTTTGATAGAATTTCAATGGTGCATTTCACAAGTGAGAAAAGTGAAACCAGGTGGTGCACGTTGATTATGGTAGCAGATCAAAAGTTGTTGGACTTAGCTGGAAGTCTCCTTCAAATGATTGCCAAGACCCAAGAGAATCTTGGGGAGATGCTCAAGATATAGAAAAGGCAGAGTGAAATGAACCACCAGATTTTGCAAGACTCTATTGGTTTGCAAAGGGGGTGAAAATCCTTCTGGGAGCAATCGGCAAAGGAAAGGAAGGTGGATCAGCGATGAGACATTCGTCCAAGTGACCCGATAAGAAACGGTATAGGCATGAAGACTCAAGGGAAATTGAGCAGGTAAAGATGAAGCAGCCAGTGAGATGCTGGAGATGCGGAGGACATCATTTACGCCGGTACTTCCCAATGAGGGAACATGATGAAGGCGATAGCCACAAAGTTCCTAAACTTCGGGATCAGCAAGAAGCTGAGAACCAGCAAGAAAAGTCCATGGAATCCAAGAGGCTTGGTCTTGAATGTTCAAAGTAAATGATTGAACGTGGTATAGATCTGCAATTTTGAAATTTTGATGTGCAATTGTATATGTATTGTATATATGTAATGGAACACCGAGGACGGTGTTATTCCAAGGGGGAGGGGAATGTAATGTCCCCAGTTTCAACCCCATTTGCATGATGTATGTATTGTAATTAATCGTGGTGAGGAGCTCAAGGCAAAAGCCCCACCATCGATTTGGTTGTGTATGTTTCGGCAATGGGGGATAATTGCCGATGGTATGTCGTGCTATCCGGCACATTTTAATTCGGCATCATGTAAACCTGCACATCAATTAAAATAAACCACAACCAGATACAGCAGTGCAACGTTGAATGAAAAGGGCATGGATCCAAAGGATAAGGGGTGGGGGATGTCAAACCTTGGTTATGGGGGAAAAGCCCATGTTTTGTCACCTTGTTGATTTTCCATCTTCCCTTGTTAACCTCTTTAATGCTTCAGCTGGTGGTTGGGGGAGTTATTGCTGAAGTGGTGGTGGTTGTGGTAGGCTGTCAGCCTTACCCACTTTCCCACTCCACCCACATCTGCCCATTCTTCTCCCTCACGCACTCTTCCCTGGTCGGTTCTCTCTCACCACGATTTTTGGTCTGTTGGCTCTTCACGCACAGGATCTGGGTGATTTTGGTCTCACGCGGGCATTTTCTTCCTCTCCATGAGTTGCTAAATGCTCAGGATCTTGCAATTCACGTCCTCCTGACTGCTGTGCATTCTCACGTAGAGAATTTCCCTCCCGTTTCTCATTTTCGCGCACAGGAATTTCCTGGGCTTTACCCACGTCGTTTTCCTCTGCGGATTGGTGAATGGAGTGGCTGAATCCTTTCCCCATGGGTCGAATTGTGGGTTCTGCATTGATTATTACCCACGCCCAGGCTAGGAGTCTGTAAATTTGTTTCCAGCGTGGTCTGTGTGAGTCTTCCCGTGACTCAATTGCCTTGGACAAACCGTTGATTTTCCCCTGTTGTAAGTGTGTTTGCTGCTACGTTTGGGAATTTGTTGTGTGCCACTTCAAATTTCGTTTGCCCTATTTAAGCTGTGACAGCTAAGTAATTGCCTGAGTGCAAGGGTTAGTCTTCGGACTGTGCTGGCTTGGATTGGTTGTTGAAAGCCTGTGAAACCCAGCTGTGTTGGGTTGTTGTTTATGTCCCCGTGGCTATGTATAATCCCGCAATTGACCCTTATTCCGGAGGAATCATGCCCAGCTCAGGGGTGGCAGCGTTGCTGAGAGATTGATGAGCAAGCTGGCCTATGGTTGAGTGGAACGTTGTAGCGACGTAGCTGGTTGCGGGTGAATTCTTCATTGAAAGATAAGTACTACTGTTTACTGCATCTCTGTAATTTATATTGATGTTAAATGCTGGTTTATGAATATGTGTGCTTCTGATGTATGATCGAAGATAAATGCATCTGTGTATGCTTAATTCCAGCATTGATTTCATTTGTTTATGTTCATGGGGCTGTATGCCCAGCTGTGTTGATGTTCGTCATGTCCTCTTCGCCGGTTGGAGGCATGGGGACGTGACAGGAGGTGGCCTATCAAGACATCACTCAAGCCACTGTTGATCCTATTCCAGATCCTTTATTAGTCTTGGATGATCTGGAAGAGGTCTATTTTCCTGCATGGGCAGAAAACTCTTCACATTCCATAGATTGCTTAGATACAGTTTTACCTTTGGATGAAGCTATTCTGGAAGCCATGAGTGGACGTGATAAGATTTGTGAGGATCTTCATCATTGATCCTATTTTCTTCCAGATCTAAGCAAGATAGAAAACCAAGAGTTTAAAGTGAGACTGTCAGATGATATTGAGGTACCCATCAACCCTTTGCCTAGGGAAGGGGTGTTTGCTGAGGGGAATATGGCAAACATTTTCGCCACTATACCCATCAATATCTCTGTGAACCCAGATGTCATGGAAAACATCTATATAGGTGCAAACTGCTCTCTGGAGGAGATTGCCATCTACACTGCCCTTTTCAAGGAATTCCACGATATCTTTTCCTGGTCATATGAGGAGATGGCAGGCATTGATCCATCTATTGTTCAACATGAAATCTGAACCTATCCTGATGCTAAACCGGTTCGACATGAATTGAGACCCATGAACTCGCGTAAAGCGGCAGCTGTGAAGGCTGAATTTGAAAAGATCTTGAAAGCTGGTTTTATATATCCCATAGCTTTGACTGAATGGGTGTCCAACCCTGTTCCTGTTGATAAAAAGCAAGGGACTATTCGCGTTTGTACGGAATTTAGAGATCTAAATAAATCCTGTCCTAAGGACAACTACCCTACACCATTTATTAACCAAATCATAGATGCATGTGCAGGGAGTGAGGTTTTTTTGTTTAGGGATGGTTTCTCTGGCTATAATCAAATCCAAATCAAACCGGAAGACCAGCATAAAACTACTTTTATTTGCCCTCGGGGTACATTCGCGTATAGGAAAATGCCCTTTGGATTGAAAAATGCTGGGGCTACCTTTCAACGAGTCATGAACTTTGCTTTTCACGACATAAAAGCCATTGTTGAACCATACCTAGATGATCTGCCCGCACATTCTCGTAAGAGGATCCAACATCCAGATCATTTACGGTTAATTTTTGAACAATCCAAATATTATAAAATTCACTTGAATCCCCACAAGTGTGTCTTCTACGTCGATTCAAGAAGATTACTCGGATTCATTGTCTCTAGTAGAGGCATCCAATTGGATCCCTTAAAAGTTGAGGCCATTGTAAATCTGCCTCCTCCTCGTTCTCTCAGGCAACTTCAAAGCCGGCAAGGAAAGTCTAACTTCCTTCGACGTTTTATCGTTAATTATGCCAAGATCACTAAAGGTTTCATGTGCTTGCTTAAGTAGGACACCCCATTTGTATGGGATGAAACCGCACAACTTGTGTTCGAGGCATTGAAAAAATCTTTGCTGTCGGCTCCTTTATTACGTCCACCAGATTATTCTAGGGATTTTATATTGTATATGGCCGCGTCGGAGTCGACCATTGGGGTAGTTCTAGTTCAGGAGGACGATAAGCTTGTCAAGCATGTCGTTTATTATCTTAGCCGTGCTTTGGCCAGACCTGAGCTTAGATACTCCCACGTTGAGAAGTTAGCCTTAGCAGCTGTTTATGCTATACAGAGGTTACGCACTACATTTTACTGAGGACCACTACAGTAGTGGCGGATGTAAATCCTTTCCAATATGTTTTATCCCGACAGATTGTTGGGGTGAAATTTAATAAATGGATAGTCATTCTTCAGGAATTTGACTTGGATTTTCAGTCCACCAAGTCTAAAAAGTCCTTAGTTTTTGCTGAGCTAATAGCAGAATTTACTATGGAAGAAACTATAGTGGTCGAGGATGACTCATTCCCAAATGAGCACATCTTCCTTATATCCACCTCTGATCCTTGGTATGGGGATATTCTTATATATCTCCATACTTTGAAGTATCCTGCCGCTTACTCTAGGGAGGAATGACGTAAGTTACGCCTTCATGCCAAAAACTACCTCATTATAGGAGATACATTATATCGACGGGGGGTAGATTCTGTCTTGCGTCGCTTCCTTACTCATGAGGAAGCGGAGATTGTCCTAAATGATTCTCATAGTGGAGCGTGTGGGGGTCATTTATCTGGGTTAGCAACGGCCCAGAAGATATTGCGTGCCGGGTATTTTTGGCCCTCGATATTTAAAGATTGTGTGGAAGCCATGAAGTGCTATCATCCTTGTCAGCTTTACACCAGAAAGATGCGGTCGCATCCTGCTCCCTTATTTCTTGTTGTCTCGGTAGGCCCCTTCATGAAATGGGGGATTGATTATATGACCTGAAAACCCAGTCTCGACTGGGGGGCACAAATACATCATTGTCGATGTTGACTATTTTACGAAAAGGGCAGAGGCAATGCCTACTTTTAAAGACAATGGGGAAACAACAGATTTCTTTGTTTTCAATCAGATTATTGCAAGGTTTGGTATTCCCAAAGTGATTGTCACTGACCATGGCAGTCATTTTCAAAATAACATGATGACGGAACTGACCACCATGCTCGGATTTAGACAAGAACATTCTTCTCCTTATTATCCGCAAGCAAATGGTCAAGTTGAGGCTGTAAACAAGACTCTAAAAACTATCCTTAAACGGACGATTGATGCAGCCCGTTCTAATTGGAATATTATGTTATATCCTTCTCTTTGGGATTATAGAACTAATGTTAAGACTACCACAGGTTTTTCACCTTTCCAACTCGTTCACGTGGTGGAAGAAGTCACTCCGATTGAATGTGAAATCCCGTCTTTGAAAATAGCCATTCATGTGTTACCTGATACGACTGAGCTTGAGGAATGTCTATTACATTTAGAACACCTTGATGAGCAACGTAGAGATGCGTTGACTGTGAACCAGGCTCATAAAAATAGGGTTAAAAATCAATATGATAAAACGGTCAAACCTAGGGTTTTCTCTGAAGGGGATCTTGTCTTGCTTTGGGACCAAGATAAAGAACCTCTGGGGGCAGGAAAATTCAAGGCTATGTGGTTAGGACCCTATGTCATGTCGAAGGTATTAGGTAAAGGTGCATATGAATTGAATAATTATGATGGGAATAAGCTTCCTGAGCCTAGAAATGGGCTCTACCTGAAGAAGTACTATGCTCAGGCTTAGCACTTTTTCTTGTATTTTTATTGTATGTATTTTATGTACATTAAGTTGTTAGCTTTGTTTTTTATTATCTGTTGGTTGTTGCAGATGGCTTCCAAAATGTATGTAGGTTTCGTTGATGGCGCCAGTCGTCACACTTGTAACCTAGCTTCAGCAGCATGGGTTATCTATTCTCCCACAGGACAGCTTGTTGCCGCGGGTGGCGCTTGTCTTGGTCCTGCTTCTAATAATGTTGTTGAGTATAGGGCTATTATTGAGCTCCTATGGGATGCTTTGTCGCGTGGCATTACCCAGCTTGAAGTCCGTTTGGATTCTCAACTGGTAGTTTCCCAGCTCAATAGAGCTTATCAGGTACGAAATCCCATCTTGTTACGTCAGTTTATGCAAATTTGTTTACTGGAAAGACATTTTGAAGTTATTACTTTCAATCATATTCCACGAAACCAAAATTCATTGACTGATGCATATGCTAATTATATTTTGGATTGGCATATCACACACATTCCATAAAAATTTATAGCAAACACATAAAAAACACTTTTAAATAAGCCGACAACCAACATCATATATATATATATATATATATATATATATATATGTACAAATAATATGTTTGTAGATAGATCGAGTCTGATCCATAGATCCCAAAATATACAAAAATATGGATCATCATCCATCAAAATGCCCTAGAACTAAGCCTAGCCGCCCTGGCCACTAGGACCACCTTGGTCCCCTTGATCTCTATGCACCCTGGCTTCCTCAGTCTCCTCGACTTCGGCAGCCTTGACCACATCTCTGTATACAAGTACTGCTCTAGCTACTCGTCTGAAAAGACGTAGCCAAACTGGTGGAACCCAAACCACAAGCTCCTGCATGGCCGTAGGGATATGCTCGATCCGTATAGTGGGAACTCGTTGGGTTAGCCTAGCCAGCTTCCCCTCGAGTACCCTGACCAATCCTGGGTCTCCTCCTACAACTAGACGCATGAACATGCGGGGGTGTCCTTCAGGGCGGACTAGTCCAATATCTGCATTTTGACGCATAAATCGGATTAAGACTTGTACATATGTATATCACCATCATTTGAAAAATTTCATAAAAATTTGATAATGATAAAAAATTAAAAAATTACTTTCCCATATCGCCCCATATTTCTCCTGGAGGGAGAATGAGATCGGGATCACCTCAGAAGTCCATAACGGCATATGGAAACTGCTCCAATGCCGACAGCTGTCGTTCCCACCATGTATAAAAGTCATCGTCATATACACTCTGTACTACATCTCCTCCTCTGTGACGGAGGAAGATGTCTCCCCACCGACTCAGCCTCGGCTGACGTGGATGTCTGACCTGTAGTGGTATAGCAGGGCTCATAGCTGGCACTCTCGAAGAAGAAGAACGCTACTAGTATACTCGCATAGCCGAAGTTCTTGCGTCTTCCTCTCTTGCAGTCAGATAATTGCCTCTTCATGATGGGGGGAATTCCTGAGCACCAGTCATAGAGAGCGCCTCTAAAGCAATCAAATGCCACCCTCATTTGATTCCTGGTGGCCATATGTAACCCTGATGACCCTGCAAGTCTCACAATAGTACTGGCCAATACCTGCAGAGTGAAATCCTGGATGTCTGCAATGAGAACACTGCTCCCTTTCTTCTGAGTACCTGGTATGCAGAACATGTCAACATAGTTTTGGACACTCAAGGGGTCCCCACCCCTGCCAGTTCCCTCCAAGTTCACAGGTGCTCCCCATTGTGACAACCCGGTAATGAAGTAGATATCTTCCACAGTAAGCTCTAAGGTCTCACCCTAAATATTGAACATACCCAACTCATGGTCCTAGTAATTGACCAAGAATTCCAATATGCGGACATTGGCCCACATGGGCGAGGTACAAAAGAACTTCAGCAAACCGCAAGTCCTCAATGCTTGTATGGTGGGAACGTTTTGGAGCACCGCATGATCCATTGCTTCATGCTCTCTCTCTCTCCTCTCCAGAACCATGTTTTCCTGGAAAATACAAAGAATTTGGATTCATTATTTCACAATCAAAATTTAAAAATTTTGTTCATTTTTAAAGCTTTGCCCTTTTGCGCAGCATTCGCGATTGTCCCTTTAGACAGGTCGCGAATCATTCGTGACTGTCCAGTTGGACAACCCGCGCATGAAACGTGCATTCGCGACTCTCCTATGCAGTAACCCATGAATGCGCACTGTGGTAGTTTTGGGCTGCTCATAAATAATGAATTCACCATTAATTTTAAAATTTGCTTGGATTAAATTAAAGGGCTTCAGGTGTAGAGTTACCTGAAGGTGACGGTTCCTGATTCTGACGGTCCAATTGTCCTCGGCGATCGATCAAAGGTAGAGGGTATTCTTGCTCTTTATGGTTCAAAAAGTTCAAATGGTATGAAATGTTTTAATTTTCATTCTATTTATGGAAATAATATTTCAAAAAGTGGGTTTTTATCCTATAGTTTGTAATGCTAATTAACTAATGCCATACTTTTGTCCCCTGGAACAGGTTTATCAACTTTTACAAAATGTTGTTGCTCTAATAGGGTGGTTTCACTATTTCCAACACATGTTGGCATCTTATCACTCCACATTAACCTTAGTATTTAACATTTTGCCATGGACTATGGTATTCTAATCCATTAGTCCCTTGTCTCTACCATTGTTCTTCCGTGGCTAGGGCCCTTATTTCATGAGTATCATCTTTATATGCCTTTGTCATCCTTTGCTGCTCATGCTGCCACTGTTTCAGGTCCAAGGGTGTCCTCTTAGCTATTTTTCACACCAAATAGAGCTTCTTCTGAATCTCTTTTTACAAGCTATCCTTTTATAGGACTCCCCGTCCTTATCAAGTTTCTTTAGGCCCAGGTCTGACTCCTTCAAAACAAACTTGATTGCTGAGTTATCTTGTCTGTTCAAGCTCGTTAAGAATATGTGAACGGGCATCTGCATTGGTGGTAGGTTATATCTTTCTCGGACCATGCGGAATAATACGAGAAAGGATCACTCTCTTTTCTTTTGAATTGAGAAGAGTATTTTCAGGTATAGGTTTATCACTTTTCCGGACCTGAGGGACTAAATTTACGGAAAAGGAACACCTGGTTTGAGCTTAATTTTCTCTTTTTCGTGCTCTGGACCCAAACATGAAAAATATTCCGAGTGTACTTTGTGTCTTTGTCATGCTCGTTAAACACTAAAGAACAAAGCAATGAGTTTATTGTTGTAAGCCCCATTTCTCGTAACCAAATGGATCTTTCCGAGTGATCTTGCTTTCCTTCACACTCATAAAACTCAAGATATTCTATGATGTTCTGGAAGGAGCGTTGGGTAGGTGGTAATTTAACCTTTTTCGGACCTCCCTGACTAAGTACGAAAAAGGTTCACCTTTTATTCTTCGGAAGTTAAGAGAGTTCTTCTGTGGTTTGTTTTATACTTTTTCGGCCTCAGGAGACTAAATTGGACGAAAAAGGACCCCCCTGGAGTCTTCTTTGGCATTTTCAGACTCTCTAAATGTGAAAATATCGGCTGAGCATGTACTAGTTCGGGCTCATTAAATCCACGAATCAGTGACACTATCAAGCATTATTTTCCCATCTCTTCAAGCTTGTTAAAAAATGAAGAGGGAACCAAGTTTACTTTCCTGGACTCATTAAAATTTAACAGGGAAGGTAAGGAAGAAGTTTTCTCTTGTTTTCAGTAATGGCAGCATGTCGTCCTTGAACATAGCACTCTTTGCTTTCTGATATCCATGTTTCAGTATACACTTGTGTTCAGCTATCACTTTGAGTTTCTTACTCATCCTCTTGTCCATTATACCTGGGGAATCTGATCATGTCTCCTACATGACAAATAAGTCTAGTTGTTCTATCTATCCGTTGTATGCTGCCTTGGGTCATCTCTGTGTTGTGCTCACTGTTCAAGGACTATACCCAATGTCTGATCTATCACCTGATCCCATCATTGTTATATCTGTTATCTATTTGTGTCTCCCTTCTTTTTCCCAATTCCTAGTCACTCTTGTGATCCGTTGGAGGATCTGTTTCCTTCCCTATCACATCATGGTTCCGTTTTTAGTACTTCCTGATGGCGAAGACCTAGAGTTTTGATGATCATACCTCAGGATTCACTTTCATTATTGGTGAACTCCTTTGCTTCAGTTGTCAATTATCACCTATTGGTTGACAAACTATTGAATCCTCTCCATGTTCGACTTCAGCTTACCCTTATTCACATGGCTTGGATTGTAATGGTTCTTTGGGATCCTTTATGAAGACCTTAGTTCACACTTATGGACTAAGTTGCACAAGATTATGTTCTATCAATCTACACAGCTTCCAGATCTTTGAAGACTCATCATTATTGTATATTGTGGCTTCGATCCACCTTTGTAATATACGTGGTTTTATACCCGTATCATATGATGTACTCAAATATTGTAAAGGAGCTAGTGTTCCAGTAAATTGAACATAGAATCCTCAGATGTAACTTTGTATATGACATTATTATGTATTTGTTTCAGGTACTCTCTCTGCTCCATTGGATTTCTGAGTTCTTCAACGCTAACTATTATAATGTATTTTGGCCATCACTTCCCTCTGACATCACACATTAGGGGGCATCTGTTATACACCTGAGTGGCACCTCTCCGTCCGAGTGCCGACATCCCTCATGTTGGCACACAAAAGGACACCTATGGATAGAGGTTTGCCCAAAACACTATAGCTTGGTTTATCATTAAATACATTCTCTCACCATCCACCTAGTTACTTTGTCATTTAACCATGTTGAGATGTATTCGCGACTTCCCTTTTATACAACTCGTGCATCATTCGCGAGTCTTGGTTGTTACAAGTCGCGCATCCTTGTATTCGCGGGTTGCTCTTATGCTAAGCCGCGAATCATTTGCGGGTTGCTCTACTACATACCCACGTATATGTATCAAACATTAAAACATAAAAACTTTCGTTGATTGGAGATTAGTTAAGTCATTTAACTTAATTTCCTCAACTGCCACAACTTCCCCAACCTTCAAGAACTGCCTTATTTCACCCATATAGATACAGGCCTTGGGGAGGGTGTGGGTTACTTACAATGGGAGAGCAAAGTTATGCTGGTGAAGTTTATACAGAAGTATTTGGAGCAGTTGAACTCAGAATCCTTTGGTTTTAGAGGAGTCCTTGTCTCAGACGCTGGGTTGTAAACTTAACTATTTCCATTATTGATAATAAAGAGATTACTTCTTCCATATGTGTTTCATGTCTTGTGATTAGATGAATGTTTATATTTCAGTATGATATATGTTTTATCTAACCTGCTTATATGTACATGAATCATCTTGTATCTGGAAGAGTGTTTCTTGACAGGTGAAAGAGGAGCAATCCTGAAGATTCTGGAAGTGGAACAGAGAGGAAGAGAATAGCAAGGATCGAACTTCATTTAAAAAGTAAGTCCTTCTAACCCTCCTATTTCCTATTCTATACTTCAAGAGTCAATTGTCTGCAAGTGTTTGAGTATGTTGGTAACCCCGAACTTTGGTTATTAGGTGTATTATTCCATACAACAGGATGGCAAGAACTTACTGAATCACAGTTTGCTGCTGTACCGGTGCACATGCCTGGCACAGCCAGGTATGCATCGCTGTGGGTTTCACAGGATAAAACCCAACAACAGATGACAAACTATGTATTTTCCTTTTATATGATGAGTATCTCGTATGAGATTATAAACACCCCATGGCTCAGTAATGAGTTGTTCTCTCAGTATGATGGAGAGGTCAATTTCAGGGCCGATATGCACCATATTTTTATCCAGGCTTGCGCAGATAAGAAGCAGCAATGGTTTAAGTTGCCATATGTAGTGACTAAAGATGACATCCTCGCGGTAGTATAGCAGTGGCCGGCAGAATGGTTAAAAGATGCAGGAACAAAACCTAAGATTCCTGTCCCTCCTGTCACCGATATGGGTGCAGGCGCCAGTCACACACAACAGCAAGACCCCCCCGAAGACAGTGATAAACAAACTGAGTCGCAGCAGACTGAAAGCAACCAGGTAGGAGATGGTGGAAATGATGATGAGGAAGAAGAAGAAGAAGACTCGGTCAAAACTACCTCAGACCCTAATAGGCAGCATAAGCGCAAGACACCGGAAGCAGAGGAAGTAAACAAATCGCAGTCGCGAAAGAAAGCGAAGGCATCAAAGGCTAAGAATATCGATGAAGCGCCCGGCTTGACAAGTGAGGAGCTTGATGAGGCTTTGTCAAAATCCACCGAATTTCTCACTAAACAATGGTCAAAGTTTGCAGCTGTGCATCTGGATTCCATCACTGGCGTAGCAAAGCACATCTCGGAGCTTAAGGGCTTAGAAACGAAGTTAGTGACTGGCACTGCAGCCTGCAGCACCCCAGTCAGTGTGCAGCTAGACCTAAGGAAATGGACGGCCAGAGATAACAAAGGAAAAGTGTCAAATGCAGCCATCATATTAACTGACGCAGTGTCTCATGCAGAGATGAGCATGAAGGTTGGAATAGATTACACTAAGATGCCCATGACAGAGCTACACCTCTGTCAGTTAGCAATTAAGAAAGAAATCCAGGCACGCGACCAATACTCGCAGATGCAGTTAGAAAATGCCATAAGTCAGTAGCAGGGCTTCGCAGTGCAGCTAGAGGCAGCAGAGCAGAGAAAGAGGGATGACGAATGAAAGCGGATTACACTAGTCTGAGTTTTGGATTAGGCATGTCGAAGTCTTCCTGACTTCGACGTGCAGCTGGTGGAAGAGCCAGAACAAAGATTAGTCAGGCTGAAAGACTATGCACAATAGTCTCGCAGTGAAATTGAGAAGCTCAAAGAAGCACATGAGACTCAGATCATGGAGCTTCAACTGCGCATCCCTCTGGAAACTCCACCTGAGGTCAAATAACAGTGCCGCGCAGACATTCAGGCATCCGTAGTGAAAATTTCAGATATTGTGGGTAGCGCAGCAAAGCTACTTGGAGACAGTGTCGAGGCTTGGACCACCCTGCAGGAACATCTAGAAATAGGACAGCTGCAAGAAACCATCAAGCAGCGACAGGTAGAGTTGGATGCCATAAAAGCGGAAATTAAGACTCTGCCACCTATGGAGAAAATGCTCAAAGTAAAGCGCAGCAAGGAACTCCAGCAGGAAATTGAGTCATGCAGGGTGAAAGTAACAGAGTTGGAAAACTCTATACAGCCACTTGTCAGTGAGGCTTTGGAATTAAGTACTGTTGTGGATAGCCAGTTCAAAATTCTGAAGGAATATGATGCATTCGCACAGGAAAAGGCCAGCGAAGTATCATCCGCAGTACTGCAGGAGTTGGTGGAAAAGGAGAAAGTAGCTGATGACATCATGCACAGTCTAAATACTCAGTTCACCATCCTCGCAAAGAAGCTTCGTCTGCCAGGAAACCAGCAGAGTGTCCTGGGACGGGACACTAGTGAGTCTCAGGGGCCTGTTGGGGTGTGCACCCTAACGGTCCTTAAGATGGGTAACTCCACGGGTTTTTGGGAGCTTGTAAGCGGAGTTACGAATCAAAATAGTCTTAGGGGTGTCGAGGTTGAGTTAAAGTCCTTTGTTTGTAATAAACCCATGGTTTAAGTCCAGGGTTTAGGGTTCGGGGTGTCCATGGTTTTGTAATAATGTGCTATATAAATAGGCACTCTTGTAAATAAGTGAGGTTAGGATTTTTGTGTAAGATGAATTGATGCGAAGCTAAGGCTATTTGGTAAGAAAAGGTTAAGTCCCAACTGTTTGCGTGGACGACCTTTGCACCTGTGTGTGTGGACGACCTCTGCAGCTGTGTGCGCAGAGGGTTTTGGTTGATTAAGGAAATCTGCAGCTGTGTGCGTAGAGGCCTGCAGTTGTGTGCATGGCTTTGAGGAATTGAAGGGATCTGCAGCTGAGTGCGCATATCAGAACTGTGGTTTTTGTAGAAAGTTGAATAAAACACAGTTTTGTGGACGTAACCCCTACACTGAGGGTGAACCACGTTATATCTTGTGTCGTGGTTCTGTGTGTGTTTCTGTTGTGTTCTTTCATGCATTAATATCTATATATCTGATAAGTAAAGATCACTGCTAGATAATAACTTCGCTGTGAATTCCCAGTAAAGGGTTGCGCAAGGCACTGTTTGTTTATCTAACCGCGAAGCTAAATAAGTGAATGTTAAGCTCTGTGATTTATATTTATAATCTGTTTAAAAGATAAAGGTACAGTAATATCCCTCTTCTGCTTGCAGAAATCTGGTTCTGCGGCACCCCATAGCTGTTTCGGGTGAGACTGCAGCCTGTTCGTAGGTTGTTGCTGAAAGGGCGAAAACTGTGGGTATTTTGTTGGTGCGAAGTTAAAGGTATAAAACCCGGGTCTTCCCTATAGCCCAACAATGAGCCTCCAAAGCCTTAATTTTATTCCAATGGTTGCATAAAAGCAACAAGCAATTACAAAAGTTTCACTAGAGTTTCTCTACACAAAAATCCATCTGAATAGAGATAAAAGATCCTCTATTTGTATAATGAGAGAGTGCTAAAACCCTAAAACCAATCCTCAAACCCTAACCAGACTAGCCACCAAACAGAGATGCCAGACCTAAATTGGAGAACCGGGAGTGAGGGGAAGCCTCCACCCAAACAAGGCGCCCCCACTCCAACCCTAAACACTGAAATCCATCCATAGATGAGCCCACACATGTGGAAGGCACCCTCAGGAGAGAGAGGGGCATGAGCTATTGAAGGAGGCATCCTGCTGCATAGGAAAGCTACCTGCTAGGTCTGTAAACCTACTTTGTTAGGTCTGGAGGAGCCACTGCCAGGTTTGGGAAGCCTACTGATGGTGTAAGCTTCAGTATTCACCTCGATCAAATCACTGGACCAATGAGTGCTCTCCATCTCATTCTTTAGCTGGAGATGACATGTCTGCTAACTGATAATAAATTAATTGCTCTCTTAATGATGATTGAAGCTGAGTTATTGTTGGATAATAACTCCCGAATTCATCTTATTCCATTGCTAATGCATACATTTATACATTTCATATGGTGGTTGAGATTCATCTTCTAACCAGCCTTTTCACCTTCCTATGTAACTATTCATATTCCTAATATTTACACTAGAGTATAATCCTGACAGATTATATTCCAACAATCCCCCCCTTAATCCGAAGGGGTGTTAGTAAGTCCGAGCATGTTTCTGAATCTTTCAAACTTTTCTCATCCAAGCGCTTTGGTGAATATGTCTGCAACTTGATCATTTGTGGAACAATGTCGAAGATGGACTGTCTTGGCCTCTACATGATGTCGAATCAAATGATACTTTGTGTTGATGTGTTTGGTTCGATCATGGAATCGGTGATTCTTAGCCATCTTGATTGCAGAAGTATTGTCGATCAATAATGGAGTGGAGTTCTCTTGTTTTTCTTGCAAATCTTCAAGTATCTTCCTGAGCCATACTATTTCTTTCGTTGCTTCAGTTGCAGCCACATATTCTGCTTCTATTATTGAATCTGCCGGAACTGACTGTTTGTGTGATCTCCATGAGACAGCTGCTGATCCAAGACTCATAGTGTATCCAGAAGTTGATACTCATGTCTCCTTATCACCATCAACATCTGAATCTGAGTACCCAATAAGTTTGAAGTCATCCACCTTAGATTACTTGAGTCCAACGTCTTGAGTCCCCTTCAAGTATCTTAGAACTCTTTTTGCAGCTGACCAGTGTCCTTCACAAGGTTTATGCATGAACCTTGAAAATATGCCAACAACATAAGACATATCTGGTCTAGTTGTTGTAAGGTAGATAAGTCTTCCTACAAGTTGTCGATACTTGGTCGCATCCTCAAATTCTTTTCCTTCGCTTGATGTGAGCTTCATTTTCTGTTCCATTGGAGTAGAGATAGGGTTGCATTATGTCATGCAAAATTTGACTAGTAGTTCTCCAACATATTTTTTCTGAGATAGGAATATGTACTTAGGATGTTGAGTGACTTCAATTCCTAAGTAATAGTGGAGATGTCCCATATCTATCATTTCAAAGATCTTTTTCAAATCTTTCTTTATGGATGCTATATAGCTCTCATTGTTCCCTGTCATCAAAAGATCATCTACATACACGACAAGATACACACCAGATCTTCCAACTTTCTTTATAAACAGTGTTGCATCATCAAGATCAAAATGTTCAAAATTTAACTTCCAAAGATGCTCGGTTAATTTTTCATACCATGCGTGAGGCGCTTGTTTTAGGCCATACAAGGATTTGAAAAGCTTGCATACCTTTTGTTCTTTTCCTTTCACAACAAAACCTTCTGGATGAGACATGAAGACATTCTCTTTCAAGTCTCCATTCAAGAAAGCAGTCTTTACATCCATCTGATGAACTTTCCACCCATTCTGAGCAACTAAAGAGAGTAAGGTACGGATGGTATCCCATTTTGCTGTAGGAGAGAATGTTTCTTCATAGTCAATTCCTTCCTTCTGTGCATAGCCTTTTGCTACAAGCCTTGCTTTGTGCTTGTCAAGTGAGCCATCTGATTTGTATTTGTTCTTCTACACCCACTTGCAGCCAATTGGTTTGGTTCCAACTGGAGTGTCAACCAGCTTCCAAGTTCCATTCTTCATGAGTGCATCATACTCATTCTGCATAACTTCTTTCCACTCAACTCAAGTAGAAGCTTCTTCAAAGGAAGTTGGTTCAAAGTTAGCAGATAAATTAAATTCACAATCAAATGATACATCCATGTCATCACCTGAATTATCTACTTATCCTCCATCTTCATGTCTTTTTGAACTTCTCATTCTCGTCTTTCCAACTTCATCCGGATGGACACTTTCAAGTGTCTTTGTGGCCCATTTAGGAATCTTCCGTGATGGTCCTGGTTGATCAGCTGGTGGTGCTTCATTTCCTTCAAGTTTGAGTCTTCCAAGTCTCTCAATCACATCATCCAGTTGAATCTCTTGTTCAGGTGAAGTAGCAGGAACTTCTTCATGCGGAGGAGTTGGTGCTTCATATGGAAATTCCAAAGGTTGATCCAGAATAGGAATCCCCCCTTCAAGGTTTGGAATTTCATATTCATTTTCAAAATATTTCTTTGGATGAGGATAATTTTCCAAACGATCAAGTTGTCTTTCAATGGACTGGTCATTTTTATTAGTCTCAAGAAAAATGACATCTTTGGAAATAACAAACTTCTTGTTTACATCATCATACAGACGGTATGCCTTGGAGTTTTCTTCGTACCCCAAGAAAATGCATTTTCTGCTTCGAGCACCAAGCTTGTTTCTTTGCTCCTTTGGAATCAAGGCATAACAGGTGGAACCAAAAACTCTGAGATGCCTAACTGAAGGGAGATGGCCAAACCACATTTCATGTGGAGTCTTGTTGTCAAGAGCATTTGAGGGACTTCTGTTTCTCAAATAGGCTGCACATTTCACTGCATCACCCCAAAACATTAGTTTTACATTCTTAAAAAACATCATTGAGCGAACCATATTCATTATGGTTCTGTTCATTCTTTCTGCTACACCGTTTTGTTGAGGATTGTAGGGAACTGTATTCTGATGTGCAATTCCATGTTGGCGAAGATAATCTTCAAAATCATTTGAAGTGTATTCTTTCCCATTGTCAGTACGAAGTGTACCAATTTTTTATTGTGCTTGTTTTTCTATCAATGCATGAAAGTCCTTGAATGTTTGAAATGCTTCTGATTTTGTCTTTAATGTGTAAATCCAGCACATTCTTGAGTAGTCATCAACAAAGGTCATAAAATACTTATTCCCATTTACAGAAGGAGTTGGCATTGGGCCACATAAATCAGAATGCACTAATTATAATTTCCTACTTGCTCTGAAATTAGATTCATGGAATGGCAGCTTACTATGTTTCCGTAATATACATGCATCACATTTTCTATTCTCTTTGGGAATGGTGGGCAAACCAAATACACCATTCTTTCTCAACAAACGAAGACTGTTATAATTCAAATGACCAAATCTTGCATGCCACAATAAAC
>LPNX011196860.1:97224-139392 GCA_001517045.1 Pseudotsuga menziesii
AGTTGTTTATGCCTCCTCTACCTCTGAAGTTTCTTCTTTCTCTGCCTCTCTCTTTGCTAGAGAGAGTGGCACCAACTACAGATGCTATAGATTGCATCTTCTGTGATGAATCTGCAACTAAAAAAATAGGAGAAAAAGAAGAAAGAGTAAAGGTGCAGGTCTAAGTCTCTGCCACCTTCCTCAAGCTTTACAATAATGCCAATGATAATCAGTCTTCAAAGCGGTCACAGCAAACAACAACAATCTTCTCCTATACTGGTCATAGTTTTGAGCCTATGAGTGGACTCAAAATGTAGCTACTTTACAATCAAATTATGCAGTTGATTATTGTTTATTCTAGAGTGATATTACATATGAACTACATTTTAATTACATCAATAACTTGCAGCATAAGTCGCAGCACTCTACAGAGAAGAAATAACTCTGACGGAACAAAATTTTACAGCAATTCTTAGAGAAGGTCGAGCCTCGGCCTTCAAATCCAATACTTCAGTATTCAACACATACCACACCAACGCTTCAGCAATCTTCTCAGCTTCCACAGTCCTCAAAGATCTGATATGCAGCTTCAATCTCACAAGAATGGAGTCTTCACAATGTCTTCAAGCTTCACTGTATAGCTTCAAAGGTGAAAATGTAATTCCATACATCCCATGAGAGAGGTCACAACACCCACACAGTACTGAAGAAGAGTGCAGAAACTCTGGTCTTCAAGAGAGAGGTCACACGAACCCAAAGAGAAAGGTTGTAGCTATCTTCTTACTGGAGATAAACTGTAGCTCTTCACAACATCCCTCAGATTTATGTATTGTGCTTAGATTTAGTCTTCACAATGGAGAAAACGAAACAGTTTTGATCATGGAGAGAAATCAAATCTCTTCACAAACGAGACTTAACATAGCTCTTCATTAGATTCTAATGCAATGCACAATATTCCATGATACACAAGCACCATTATACACAACTTTCCACAGTGCATCAGCATCCCAGTAGCCACACCAAGGGAGATCACAGTCACTCCATGCATAGGAATTAGGTAAAAAAAATTAGGGTTTATGCAGTCTCCAACGATCACAAGTAATACAACACCAAAGGTTTACCTCCACGCTGTATTCTGAAGCCATGAATCTTCACACAACTGACTGAGGGCGTGAAAATCTGAGCTGAACGACCAACACTTCACGCAAATGTAAAGGCATGATCCTTAGCCTTCAATCATCGGTCTCCATGTGACTGACTAAGAGCGCGAGTCTCATCATATTCAACATATTCTCAGTTTTAAGTACTGAGATTTCTTCTTTGCAGGCCGCAACACACAATATATTGGCTCTCAAACAATACTCACATATTAACTTGTAGCTTACATTGTGAATCTAAAAAATACGACTTTAGATATTTGAGCATAAATCACAATAAGTCCACAACTGACGCGATTGTAGAGAGGAGTAATTCCAGGCACAGTAGTTAGGGTTCATGTAGTAGCTCCAAAGGAGAGTAGCGATGGGTGAAGAGAGTCATGATAGGAGGTACAAGTGGAAGCAAGAGCACACAAACTATATCGTGGAGAAAGTGGGCGCGACTCAGCTCAGGTATGTAGAGAGAGAATCACACCAGGTCATGCATTCACAGAGCTTGCAGGATAGGATTTTGCAGCAGCTAGAGAATAATTCAAACGTCGATGCAAAATGAAGCGTTGATGAAAAATTAGGGTTAGGTGAATATCAAAACGACTGTGCAAAAATTCAACTGCTTTGGCAAAGAGCAGTGCGAACCGTGCATGAAATTGGGGGATAATTAATAACGCAGAAACCAACAGACATTCATACCTCAAATTAGAACTGTTGCAAAATAACACACACACTTATGGCACTTAGGCTGTAGGAGAAATGCACGCAGAGGCAGACTAACGGAGCAGGTAGTCTCGCAATGGACTGGCAAGCATACAGGCTGCCAGGACTGAAACTTAACAGCAGGAGTTATGGCAGGTGGTGCTCTGATACCACTGTTGGATAATAACTCCCGAATTCATCTTATTCCATTGCTAATGCATACATTTATACATTTCATATGGTGGTTGAGATTCATCTTCCAACCAGCCTTTTCACCTTCCTATGTAACTATTCATATTCCTAATATTTACACTAGAGTATAATCCTGACGGATTATATTCCAACAGTTATGATAACTCCAATCATCATAAGTGTTCCATGAGATGTTATTTATCCTTTTATTTTACTGAATTTGGATTAATTTGGAGAGTTTTATTTTTCTCCAAAATAATCATTTTTTAATAAAAATTAATTTATTTACTCAAAACTGACTTTTTTGAGAAAAAAAGCATTATGTGTCCGATTGTTGATCTGAAAGTTGGTTTTGACTAGCTGGCTGATCAAGAATGATTTTTGGCTTAAGGTTAGAGCCTTCAATCACTGAATTCGGAGTCCGGATGACCGACTTACCACGAATGGGTTTTTTCCATTTAATTTATGGAAAAATTAACCCAAAAAACTTAGGAAAAGTAATTAAAAATTAAAAAAATTAAAAAATAATTTTTTCCCCGTTCGAAAAAGATTTTTTCGAAATTTTTTTATGTGTACAGATGACTTATGACATGACCATGATCTACCTAAATAATGTCTAGTAGGTTTATAACACTCAGTGGGGCTCTAATAACACCCCAAGGCCCAAATTCAACATCGGGCATTCCAGCTTTGGAGGAAGCGGGAGAAAACCTCGTCAATTATACTTGGTTGAAGGCAAAGCATAATTGTCAGGGGAAAAAAACTCCCTGGAATACCTTATTTGAGATTCTACGTCTCAGGAGACCGAACCACTCAAAAAATACCCTACTAGCACATTTATTACAAACCCCACGGGGCCATGGTCAAAATTATCAAAATAAAAAAGTGGCTAGCCAATATTGGCTAGTCATGCAAACAGATCAACTGATACACTGGAATCAGACTTTGAACAAGTCTGTCAACCGACGGCTCCTCGGGTAACCCAACTATGGTACAAAGAAGTTGGTAACAGGCTGCAAATTTATTCAGTGAGAGATTTCTTTCCATAGGATGATCCAAGGAAAGAGCTCTAATACCACTGTAATATCCCTTATATTATGTACATATAAGAATATTAACTTGCTGCAATTTTTTAAATTAAAAATTCTGAAATTGAATTAATTCACACAAGCCTTCTCGGACTGGGCAAATCAGGGATTTCTTCTGGGAGATTTTGTAGAGGACAAGAGTGATCAGTGGGAAGCAAAAAAAGAGATGTCTGACATTGAATTTTCTCTCCCCTAACACATTTATATCTGGTTCCCTTTAGGTTTCAGAATCCGCGCCGCGGAAACCTACTACCACGCTTCTGGGCAGCCAAACCGTGCAACTAAGGAGAGTAGTTCCGCCTGTTTCAACCAGAGGCTTAGGGAAAATTGCAGAGGTTTTCTACAGCCTTAATTTAATATATAAAAATGTATTTAAACATTTTTCTGAGGTTCTGGAAAGTTTGAGGTGTTTTGGGTGAATTTGGGGATTTATGGCAATTTTTGTCAAGAGAAACCCTACGTAGAGGAGGATCCAGAAAAGTAGTATGATCCCAATGAAAAATGGTTTTGGAGGTATGTAATGGAAGGTGGGTCTGTCCATGACCCATAAGAAATAACGAGGCTCAGTTTGAGTTAGCAGAACTCATTTTACATCAAATTTAGCAATACTAGTCATGGAAAGCTAGCAATCTAGCTAGGGTCTAAATTTAAGCAGTTAATTTGTGTGAAATTAATTTTAGAGATACATATGAATTATGAAAGAGATAAATAACATCCCACTTAACATATAAAATCTCTTCAAACAGTCCCCCAACCTTGCATATTTCTCATAGCACTCAGATTCTTCAATTTTCCCCCATACATTGATAAAATAAGCTTTTCTAAGAAAACTAAAGACATAATTCTTTATGGAAAGATATGTTTCGACCTGACATAGATAAATTACAGAGTAATATTCTGCTACATATAAAAAATCATATACTAAACTGACCATTACAGGGAGACTCCAAAATAAAGGGGTAGGAGGCCCAGAACATGACCGACAAAAGCGGCTATGAGCATAGGTGAAGCATGGGATTCACTGTTTCTCAACATGAACATGTTGGAGGCTGAAAATAACTCTGATCATACTTCAATGGCTGCAATGTAGCGCTCCATACCTGCAATAGAAGAGAAAGGGAGATGGAAGAGAAAGGAGGAGGGGTTTGGGGATCATCACCCAATGGTCTGAGGAACAACACTCAGAGAGTATGCTCACATAGCATAACCACAATATCAAATCATCCAAACTCCAAAAATGGGATCGAATTCACCTTTTATAGAATTCTGGGTGACCTGCCTAGTAAGTTGAGGCCAATGGTGACCTGTGAGAGCAAGTCAACCCTGTGGGTGACCTAACCCTAGCCACAAAAGCGCCCCCTTTAGGCAATTAGGAAAGTAGGACCATGTGGAATTGTTTCCAAGTCCAAATCATCCTTCACAATTAGAAACTATGCTCTCCCTTAGTCAAAAGATGCATCTTTTGAGTTATGACAACTTTCTGCTTTTCCTGGGTCATAAGGAAACTTTTTCTTTCCTTCAAAAACTTTCCTGCTTTTCCCTCTGTCTAGTTTTTCTACTTTTAGGTAACTTTCCTTTATTCTCATGCTTTCTTTTGTCATGGGCTTTCTTATTTTTACCAAGGCAAGTTGACTAGCTTTCCCCAATGTGCCCTCCTAATATGGCAGCCTTAATTCCACAACATTATTGTGCATAATAAATAAAATTGCTGAAATAAAATTAAATACATGCCTTCGAACAATTATTAGCAATATTTTTCCTAGGAATAATAATTAATGTCAATTTCAGACCCTAGCAATTTCATCATGGTCAACACTTTTAATGTCCCAAAATATGGGGATATGACATAAGAATTTTGGTATGGATGCATAAGGACCATACATAGAACAAAATCATGAAAAACACATAATTTATCAATTCATAATAAAATAGAATAGGGCTCATCTTGACTGTAATCACTCTAAATCCTCTCTTCATATTAAGGGAAAAATAAGTACATGTCTGCCTACAACTAACGGTAGCAACTCTTTCTAACCCTTCCTCAGCCCTTGGCTGGAACTCTCTCGTCCCTGTGCAATCGACTAGCTGATCTTTAAAGAACATTACATCACAACAAAATACTATAGGAGTGATCATCCTCTTTCCAAAAATAGTTCTTAAAGATAATCTAGACAACTCAGAAAATGATGAGATATTTGATACCCTGGTTTTGAGAGAACTTGTTTGGTCCAGATTCTGAGCCATCCAAAGAACATTAGTTGACAAGTGTTTAGTTTAAACAGATTGGCATATCTTTGACAGAGGACTTCGAATTAATTATCTAAAATGCTTGACCTTATCTTAGATAACCTTTACCTTAAAAGAACAAACATCCAAATTTGTAGGCGAACAAATCGTTTTTCATTCTAAACTAAAGAAATAAATTTTATAAACTATTTACTTTTGCCAAATTTACTATTTTTTTTTCTTAAAAATCTAATGCTGACTATTCATTGCACATTTTAAAAATATATATATATTATGAAAGACTATGATTCTCTATATGTATTAATTGGTTGTTAAAAACCAATATGTCAAAAGAAAGATATTTAACATTATAGTTTTTGCATTAATGTGCACTTAAACTCCATGCAACATATCACCAAGCTTTTCTTTTATCTAAAAGTGATAAGTAAAAGATTGCCAAATGGTAAAATGGAATAGTGAATGAGGTAATAAAAATAAATTTTAAAGAATTTTATTTATTTCTTTGAATTTTTCAATCACAACATTTGGATTCGCCATCCTTTTGATTATGATATTAGTACATTATGGACTTGGTTGATAAAGAAGGTTTTGAAAAGGTTAATCATAAACATTCAATAATGAACTCTAAAAGGAGTTTACATTGCTATTTTAACTTTTGTTATTAGTGAATGTAGCCGCCACCTTGTGAACTTTAAAATTACTGTCTTCCATGCCTAGGAATGTTACGAATGTTTTCACTTAAAATTAATTATGGTTTGATATTTTTGAAGTTTATTGCTCAACAGTGAGTTTGATAAAATATAAGAATCATTTTTAATTTCATTTTCATTGCACATTGATTTTGGGGATATTTTCAGATACATTTAAGTGAGGATTATTGCGTTGGTTTAATAACGATAATAACATTCGATAGAACTAAAATATTGTTGTTATACATGCAGTTTGGAGTTAACATCATCCATGTTCACGATGCCAATGAATCTCCCTACGAAAGATAATAAAGATAATGCACACTCAATCCCAAAAGCTCTACAGCTTGACACGATTATGTGTAAATTTACCGGTTTTTGAAAAGGATGGAATCATACCCAGAAATGCATTAATGAAAATTCCTTTTACGCATTTAATAAAGATCATTGGATCCAATATATCTTCAAAGCTATAAGAATGGACTTGTCATCATGAATAACAGAACTTTAGTTGCAGCATTTAAAATCAATGATGAACTGCCATATCAATAGGATGTTATGCTCATACAGAGTGGAGAAAGTAAGAATGAATTCCACCAAATGCCAGCTAATGGAAAAGAATCATGAGGCGTTTGGTGAAGAGGCTACTTGAATTGAATGAACGATACCAGAACAATATTCAAGGCTACCATATTGGACACATTGCGGAAAGGAGTTTGTTGCAATTACTGGAATATCATAATACAATACCATTCAACTTGGGAGTATTACCAATTATTCATGCAAAGGAATTGCTTCACTTGCTGGATATGAGGTTGAACGGGTTTACCACGAGTTCACCATAAGGGAAATTCATTTACCCTTCGCAACGTTTCTTTCACAATAATTCTTTTGTTCATATTTCTTCATGTTCTGACATGAAATTGGAGAGAACGATATTATTAACTCCTTTTATTTTGCAGGAATATATGCTGGAAATCCATTATTCATTCAAAGTTTGGTGAGAGTAAAAGTAATTCAGTAGAAGTTCGAACAGAAAATTCTAATGGGTATCGTGGGAAGAATTTGTTCAATTTTTACTATTATGTAAAATAATCTATCAATTGTCTTCTCACGCACAGTATCGAGACAGCTGATCGCCATACTTTCATGATTATTGCCAGGATAAATTATTTTAGCGGGGAATGGAGAATCAGTTTGAAGTAAAATATATAAAGATGCGATCAAATCTTGAGGAATCGAATTCATTAAGATGGATTATAAGGAATTATTGCTCACCTAAGAGTTACCATGATATTTTAAGATGATGCGATGCGGTGATTTTACCAAAGGATTCCACACTACCATAGATCAGAGTCAGTCCATGAAGGAACAGTTACATAGGTTGAGGCACTGGAATTGTGGAACGGGAGGTGTACGACAAAAAAAACAAATCCCCAGCGAAAGTGGAGTCTGATCTCGAAGATCCTGGAGAATTTATGGACCAGAAATAAAGACATATTTAAATGAATGCATGGACAGTTAAGTGAAAATGAAGATCATTCGAGTTATCTATATAAGGAGCATATTTGAACGCAAATGGGGGAGGTCTCGACAGAATAAGTGAAACTTTGTTTCCATTTTTCTGTTTTTTATTTTGTGAAATTTGTTGTTTGCAGTGTGGAGGAGACACTACCAATAGAGGGGTTCGATTTCTAAGACATTTTGAGAATATAAATTATACAGTATTACACTTTATTCTATTTACATTGGTGTTCTTTGAACTTCTTCTTAGGATTATTGAGTATTGCAGGATATTAAAGACCTTAACTAAGTCTTTAAAACATCTATACTGTGTTATTGTGTTATTGATTACTCTCTTTTGTTATCTTTATTTTCATTTATATATATCTTGATATTATATGTGAAATAAGTTTAATGGACTTCTAATGATTACGAAATATAAATGGTTTATTGTCATGTTGAGACGAATGAACATCTTCATAATTTCAATTGTTCATAAATCCATTTTTGATAAATTTCTAACTTGCAGGTTGACCTTGTTTCATTTACAAGTTAGTATATGATTATATTCATATGTTTCAGGATTGTGTATCTATTCAATATCATTGATATTGGGTTTTAATTTCTGTTTCAATTATTGTACAATAGAGTGTCATCTTATTGTAGAATAATTGAGATTTACTTATGTCATTGGAGACTTTTCTACCAATCTAGAATTGTTGATCATCTTCATGTTTTTAAAACCTTGAGTCAAATCAATAATTCATGCTCTTGGTCGAGATAGGTAATTTGCATCTATATTATCATAGAGTAGAATTAGGAGCTGTTAATTTTTTGCATTTAGCTTAAGGTAGTTTTTTTTTTAGAATTAGTTAGTTATTTAGTTAGATTCATTTGTTTTGATTAGCAGATTGATTTAAGTAAATCCCACACACATACCTTTGAGAGAATCTCATCAAGATTGCATTAAGTCGAGTGTGTGGACTGTTTTTCTGTAAGTTGGCCTAGTACAATTCTCGCGGCCAACAAGACCCTAAGTGAAGTGGATACTATGATGGCTTAAAACTTAAGGTTGGAATAATATGTGTAAATGAGACAAAAAACCATATTTTAAATAATAAACAGCTTCTAATCCCTCATGAATCCACGTGATCATGAAAAAGAATAGGGAAAAAGGTGTATATAAAATACTTACTTTTTATTTATTTTTAATAAAAATTATTATTTTAAGAAATTTTTTTTACTTAAAATAATAATAATTATAAAAAATCATATTGTATATGCTAGCTAATGATGAAAATTGCACTTTGGAAAGGGTTTGAGAAAATGAATGGCTTATGAGCAAACAAAGAGAACAAGGCCAAACATGCATCGAGAGCTGATCGAGGATGAAGGTTTGAGGTGATGAAGAATTGACCAGGTTGACAAAATTCAAAGCTTTGACAAAGATGCTAATGGACTTTCCGCCAGTGAAGATCAAGGTCCTTCTTGACATACGCACTGCCAGAATCCAAAAATTTCATGGGGTAGATTCTGGTGACAACAGTAATCTATCTATCTTATGTTTCTTATTTTTTGCCTCTTTTTTGAGTAGTTTTACCCTGTTCAGACCATTTCAATCTTTTCTAGTTTCTCCTGCAGGCCTTTAATTTTTTCAGTATACTGTTCGAGCGGCGCCTTTCCCCTTGGCTGACAGAGCGCTGATCTATCCCGAGATTCCTTTTCTTTATTTGTTCATAGCGCTGACACCGCCTTTTCCTTCAACTGATAGAACGTTGACGGCACTTGTGTGTAGAAGGTTAGAAGCGCCGATTCAGCCTAGGACTCCTTGGTGCAGTGCTCCTCAGCGTGCCGAGGTAGGCCTTCAAATTGCTTGTTTAAGAAATTTTTTGTTCAATTTTTAAACTGTCATGTTCTCTGAAGTTTTTTAGTGTGGTTTGCTTGCTTTCTTGTTGTCTGATTTACTGGTTTTTGTGAGTCTAATTCTCTGTTTGAGCTTAGATCCAAAATTTTTATCTTCTTCATTGTCATAAACGAAAGTGGAAACGTATTTCAGTTTTGGTTTTTTAGTAAAGTGTCTGAAAAAAATTCTTTTGAAAAGAAAGCTTATAGCCTCTTTCTATAAGATTAGTTTCTTAAAAAAAAAAAAAAACTGCTTTGTGTGCCTCATATTTTCTAGAAAAACACAAAAAGAATCATATTATTTTCCTCTTGTTTATGCTTGCGAAAATTTCCATTTTTACTTTACATTTGTGATTCAGAAGGATAGGTATTTTTGACATTGTAGCAAAAGTTAGTTTTGCATGCATATTAGAGGATTAGTTTTCTTTCTTGCATTTTCAGAAACTTTAGAGTGCTTGTTTGAAAGACATATTGTGTTTGAAAGGACTTTCTTTGCATTCTTGATTGGATCTTATTTTAATTATTACAAACAGCTTTCTTTTGGTATACTGTTGAAAAGAAAAGAAAAAGGTTTCTTCCTTACCCTAGTTAGTTCTCATCGAAGTCAAAAAGTGCATTTACATTTAGATTAATTTTCTTTATTGGAGATAACACTTCACAAACATTCACCTAATCATCCAGATAAAATTAACAGTAGCTTTAGGTCTAAAATTATATAGAAATTTGAGTGATAGGTTAGTGATGTGTTCGGGCGTCGTAAAATGTAGGAGTTGTCATTATTTGTCTGCACTACAACCTGGGACTCGCGCGGTTCTATCACGTACTGTCGGTATATAGAACGACCTTTCACGTACCCTTGAGGTATATACAAAGGTACTTCACGTACTCGATTGTATATTGGAAGGCCTCTTGTGAAAGGTTGTGCATTAGACAACACTACTACTGATTTGAGCTCCCACGTACTTTGCGTATATTGGGAGACTCCACTAAGATACCTTGACCATCTGAGAAAAACCCTTTGGGCATCTTGTGTGGAGCATTACACCGAAAACAACATTCGGGGAGATTACTACGCACGTACCCGTGAGGTATATTGCAAGTTGCACCTACTTGACAATCCTGGTGAGAGACCGGCTATTTTGAACTTGTCCTATCACTTAAGTCTATTTGTGACCTTTAGCTCTATGTACATTTTGTTTGTGTGTTTTTCTCCTTTTTTGACGTAGATTAGGTAACTTCGGCCACCACCATGGCTGAGCAACTTGCGAGACGTCATTCTCATAGATTGCAGGGTTTACCTCCTGACTCTCCTCCTACCATGGAAGGACAAGAAGGGGTAACCATGGAAAAACCAGGTTCTGCTAATGCTCCCGTAGGAACTACCTTAACTAGTGAAGCCAGAGAATATTTCGCTATTTTTACAAATCCTTTGGTTCAACTGCCTCCTGTAGTTGATGATTCTGTGCATTCGTCATTGGAAGGACGTGTCGATAGTCCTACTCCACCAGATTATGGCCCGACTGCTCCCTTTTGGAGGAATTGTATGGGCCAAGCTATTGCTGAATTCAGGGTTATTAGACCTTCACCAGGGAACCCTACTTTAGGAGAAGAGGAACATAGAAGAATTAATGCATCTCTCGATCGAGCTCGTAACTTTTCAGAGAGAGTAGAAATAATCATTCCTCCACGTGTGTCTCGTTATGAAGCTATGTCAGCTCATTTACCCCATAATACAAGCCCTTGGCCTTTATCTAAAATTAAACCTTCTTCTGAAGGTCATCCAACCTATGGTGGGACTTCTTGCAACCCATGGCTTGATGGATATTGTTCACTAGCTCCAGCATTAGGTCCTATTGAAGAAATTCCATTTCAAGGTAATCCAGGCACAAATGACAATCCTACAGTTTCACATTCTGGCCCCGTTACTAGGCCTTCCTTACTGGTCATGGTTGGGGGGGAATCCACAAATCAAGTAATGTCAGCAAACTCTAACGTCGGGAGGAAACCCCTGGCGCAAGTTACATCATCTGTTAGTGGAATTATTACTAGTTCAGGACAAGTTGTAGCTATAGCACAACCTGCAATAGTTATCCCTCCTACCAATACCAATGTTTTCCCCCCCCCATCTAGTTCAGGCCAACCCTTAGGGGTGCAGCCTATTAATAATCCAACTTCTTGGGGATATACTTATCTAGGAACTTATCCACCTATGGTTAATCATGTTTATCAACAACCACTGCCAGCGGCTATTTATCCTAGAATTCCCTACCCTGGGAATGCTTTTGTACCTTGGGGACAACCCAATTGGTCCAATGTCCCATCATATGGAGGAGATTTTGTTAATACTGTTGAAGTATATGGTGGACCACCTCCCGGAGGACCATCGCGAAGACCTGGAGAACCTGGAGGAATAGGAGGACTTGGAGGTCCTGGAGGACCTAGTGGACCATTTGGAGGACCACCACCCGGAGGCCCACTACCACTGCCTGGAGGTGGAGGACCACCACCACCACCACCTTCCAGAGGACCCCTCCATCAGGTGGCCCACCTCCTCATGGAAATTCTGTAAATCAACAACCTTTTCAACAAACTTCAGGGGCATCATCCATACCCATCTATCAATCCGCATACGGTCCTACTGGTCAACAAATGTCATACCAATACTACCAGTATCCACAACCAAATCAACAACTGCCATTTCTAGCTACTTTAGATCTGCCAAACTTGTCAAGATTGATAAATGACCCCATCCATCATGACCCTTCTTGGCCTGCTATTCCTGTAAATATTTCTTCCGATATACCCAAGTTTGATGGTAAACCTGGTGAAGATCCAAAAAACCATGTGATGACATTTCACTTATGGTGTTCATCCAATTCTTTGATGGACGGCTCAATCCATCTATGGATTTTTCAAAAAACCCTCACTCGTATTGCTGCAAAGTGGTACATCGAGCTACCACGACACTCTTTTTGGGATTTTAATGCCCTAGCAATGGATTTTTTAACACACTTTCAATTTCCAATCTGATATGAAATAGGTACAGACCTACTAACCTCGCTTTGAAAAACCACATCAACTCACATCTCTGATCATATCCATGAATGGAGAAGAAGACGAAGGTTAATTAAGGCCCCTATTCCTGATCAGTTGCTCGATGATTGGTTTACAAAGTCTTTACTTCCACCTATTGCTAGAGATGTTTCCATGGGAGGTGTTGTTACTGAGGAGAAAGATATTATCCATGCTCAGTACCTAGACTTGGTTTATTCCCAGTCAGGTACTCTATATGATCTTATTCCCCATGCTCCTTGACCTACAAGAGATCCATCAAGACCCGCAATTGAACCACCTGCTGATGGCATACTTGGTTCAGTTCAAACGCAAACGATGGCCAAATATTCTAAGAAACAAATTCAAACTGCCACTCTATCAAATCAACCAGCACCATCTACCAAACATGCCTCTCCTGTTGCTTCCACTGAAGTAAACACGATCCAATCAACTGAATCTTTAGGCGGAAAGAAGAAAGGAAAAAATAAATCTAAAAAACCTGAGAATCAACAGGAAGGAAACAAAACACAGAACTCAGATGCTGATTCAAAAGGTAAGCGAAAGGTAAAATATCCTTGTTTAATCTGTGGAGGTGACCATTTTGCAAAAGAATTTCCTCTTCATTAGGAAGTCAGTAAGTTTTTGAAAACGTCACCCACCCCAACAGTTTTGAATGATCCTTTCCCATCCCAATAGCAGTTAATTGATCATAAGTCCTTAAACGAAACTTCCTCATCCACTGACGAAGTTCGAATGATGTCTAGTGAAATGGTTAATTTAAACACAAGTCACATAGTTGTGACCCTCCTCTAGAAAAGAAACTTGATGATGTTCCATCCAAAAAACCCTCAGCTTCCACACCTCCTCCTAATAATGGTCTTCACATTAAAAAACCTATTCCATAAGCAATTTTCCACCCCCCAAAGGGTACTTTATGTAAGTCCATAATCTATCCTAACGCTTGTGCCGTCCAATATTATAATATTGTCAAATATTTGGCTCAAGAAACCTGTGCTATGTCGGCTTTAGAGATACTTCAAACCTGCCCGACTCAACAAAAAAACTTGCTTACTTCCCTCGAAGCTATGGATCCTAAGAATAGTAATACCATCACTTTCAAACTGGATGATTTCAATATGAGACTCTCACATTAGTTAGCTTTCCATATCGCTACCAAAATTGCTGGAAAGACTATCCACTGTACCATTTTGGACGAGGGTTCCTCTACATCTGTCATGTCTTTATCTTGCTGGAGAGCCATTGGTTCTCCGAAAATCAACCGCTCACCCACCACCCTTAAGGCTTTTGATGGTCATGGCTTTCAACCATATGTATTACTACCTACCATCCATGTTGAACTGGGGGGCAAGTCAGTCTCCATCCACATTGAATTCATCGATGCTCCTTTGGATTACAACTTACTCCTAGGTCGTAATTGGTTTTATGCTATGCAAGCTGTAGCATCGACCTTTTTTTGGATCGCCCAGTTCCCATTCCAAGGAAATATTGTTATTGTTGATCAGTTAGATTTCATCATTCCTAGTTCCATTACAAATTATGCAAATAACATTCCACTCATGATTACCCCACAGTATAAGGACATTGGAGTAGGCCTTATCAAAGACTCTTCACTAATGGCAGTCTTTCCCTCACCTGATCCTCCTCCTACTTCGCAAACTGCACCTATTAACATGTTTTCTACCTCTCATGCAGACAAACAAAAAGAAATTGCTGATGAATCAACATCATTTTCCCCTTTCGAATAAATTTACAATGCAATCCAAGCTACTAGTGACCCCACCATCAATGACCAATTGTTGGTGGCTTCAGACCATTATCACATACCATACTGGCTCAAAAGCCCCCCCATATCTAGATTATTTTTCACACACACTTCCTACAGACGAATCTATTATGGAAGTTATGTCATTAGAGGAGATTCCTTGGGAAGATTACCATCCCCGATCTTATTTCCTTCCCCCTTGCCATATGGTAGAAGACCACTTCACCTCCACTATTTCATCTAATATAGTCCTCAACCCTCTGTCTCTGATCCTCACTCATAGTGTCGATTCTGAAGGAAATTTGTGTAACATTACAAAAACTATGCTTGTAGACATATCGGTGAAACCAGGTGTTTCCTAGAATATTTTCATAGGACAAAAATATTCACATGAAGAATTCCAAACATACACAACCCTTTTCAATGCATTTAGAGATGTCTTCGCATGGACATATTAAGAAATGTCAGGGATTTATCCCTCTATCGTTGTTCATGAGATCAAAACTTACCCCAATGCCAAGCCAGTCTGTTAGAAACTGTGACAGGTCCATCCTGTTGGAACAGGGTCCCACAGCTACAGAAGAAGCTGCTAGTTTTGGTGGAAAGAAGTTAAGACAGAGCTACGACACCGTAGCACATTTCCAGCTGGAGAGCAGAGCCGGAAACCATGACTTTTAAGATAGAAAAGTCAAGAAGGCAACGGTACCTGAACGACCGAGAAGAGAGAGCTCAACCACTCCATTGAAGGCAGCGGCGGAAGACAGGAGGGATCAGCGACCCTCATAAAAGAGAAGGAGCAACGAGGCTGAAGCATTGAAGGCGAAGGACAGAAAAGCGAAGCGGTGCATAGTACCCATGATCAGTGCCGGGAAGCATGGAAGACTGCAGAGAGTTGTGGTGTGACGGAAAGCGGCCACCTCAAGTACAAATATGGCCGACTGTCACTAAGTTAGGTTTTGGGTTACTGTTGGGACAGGCCCACAGTGTTGTAATGGCACGACCTTCGGACTGCCTATATAATAATATATTTTGTATCGTAAAAGGGTTGGTTAGTTAGTTGACGGGTTAAAGAGCTAGCTAGTCATTTTGTTAGTAGTTTTTTGCAGACTATTAGACTGTTGTAAAATCCTAGCTCTGGTTCTGTTATTAGCGGTAGCAATCTTACGATAACCAGTAGCTGGCTTATAGAATATGTATGTAAATATCTGCAAGGATTAACAGAGAGGGAAGAGTATATTGTAGGAAATAAATATAGAAGAAAAGAGAGATATAAGAGAGAAGATCTTAAGCTGCATATGCGGTGCAGCAGAACTGTGTTTTACCTTCCCCTGAGCTATAATAAAGCACAGTTCTGTGGACGTAACTTCCATCCTGGAGGCGAACCACGTTAAAATCAGTGTTATGTGATTGGTTTATGTGTTATGTTTATTTATGCACTTCTCAGTCAGTTTATGGACTTTGTTTACAGTTTAATGAATGAATGTGTTAATCAACTCACAGCAATAGAGAAGGATAAATAGAGGTTAACGTCTTTGGAACGCTGTTTATGTTTTATTTATGCTCTGCATAAAACGGTCTCTATTGCTGTATCGAATAGCCTTGTATGTTAAGTCTTGCACGTCGACACGAGCTACGCTAAGTGCGCTAAACCGCGGAGGTAGGATATCACATAGAGGTGATACCGCACCGGCAGAGGAGCTGCGGTGCGTGATACTGCGGGTGAAGGACTTAGCATTGAGCAGAATCTGTGTGTCACACCGTGCGCGGCAATTTGATAAGGTTGGAGATATCACGAGCCTGAGAAAGTGCACACCGCAGGAAAGGATCGCGTGGCGGTATAAAGGAATATCTTGTGGCTAGAAGAGCTGCGAGGCGAGGAAATCGTGCGATGTGAGCAGGAGATCGCGCGACGTGCAGAGGAGAGATCGCAGCTAGGAGAGCTGCGAGCCACCAGTGGGATTGCCACAGAACCCGGTCCAAGACGCTTGAGTCCTTGGCCAACCCATTAGAGTCACTTCGGGTGAGACTTCAGGCCGCTTTGTGGTCTGTCGCCGAAAGGGCGAGTGATATAGGGGTGTTGTTGGTTGATCATAGTAAACCCGGGTCTGCCCATAGCAGCCAACAAATGGTTTCATTGCCGGTTTTGAACAACTGAGTGCTAATGTTCAGTTGGCATCCTACTAGAGAATAGTTTCACCAGTGGCTGGATTCAAACTTAAGGGAGTTTGCCAAGAAAGAAAATCGGAGCCCTAAACTGAGCACAGAGGCCTGGTTAGAAAAGCATATCGCTTCAGACATACACGCTATATTTTTTACAACCTATGGAAACAAGATTTTCAACTGGTTATCCAAGTTGACAGATAGGGACATATTCAAAAAGAAAAGAAACATTGTCTGGACACCGAAGCTGATTTAGACCGTACAGAGTCTCGACAATTCCTTAACGAGAGCAGTGGACTTCTGGCTTGCGAGTGTGCTAGGAGGCTTCATTACAGAATTTGCAGTTGACCAGAGAAAGAGCTTCAGCGAGGCTGAGCGGTACTTCTTTAAAGGATATTGTGGTAAGTACCTAAAATCTCTAAACTTGTCCATTAAGATGCTGCTATATGAAAAAGGAGTAATGGACATGACTTCAGATGAATAAGTAAAGATAGTAATGTCATAAGAGTTCGAAAGTGATTTCGATGACATTGGACGAACACGTAGTGGCAAGAAATATAAAGTAACTTTCAGCTCTCCTGTATTTGGAGATAGTTCAGACAATATTAGGAAACCGAGTCTTAGTACCACAGAAGAGCCAGAGGGGGGTATCCCTTACTAGCCCTATACCCCACAGAAACAAACCGAGACTCAGAGTAATCCCGTAGGTACTCCATCCAGTAGCTCACAGACAGTACCTACTACCGCTACATCGCCTTTACCTACACCGCTGAGTGGTAGTAATCCAGTCAATCAGAACCCACCACAGAGAAATAGAATGGGAGATGATATGAGGCTACCTACCTTTAAGGGTACAGGAGTAGAGGACCCAGAATAGCATTGGTTCCTATGTGAAGCCATGTGGACCATTAAAACAATCAACGACGATAACCTTAAACTTGTACAATTGGTCACAACACTCAGAGATCGAGCTTTAACATGGTACACAAAGTATACCACAGTACCCAAGACACTTGCCCAGGTCAAGAACGCCATGATTAAAGAATTTAAGAAACCTAAGTCTGAGTCTCAGTGCATAACAGAGCTCAAGGATATTAAGCAGCTACCATCAGAGTCAGTATGGGACTTTGACCAGAAATTCAAATCTCTTATAGACCAAGTAAGCTTTGAGTTTGCGCCGCAGCAGCATAAGGAATGGTTTATTGCAGCACTACTTCCTCACATCAGAGTTCCATTAATGCAGTATAAACTCCAGACACAGGATGATGCGTTGGAGATGGCGATGAAGCTAGAAGCTTCACCTTTAGCAGAAACCAGTACAGGCATGACAACTCTACAAAACCAGTTGGCCAACCTAACATTACAGATCCACGAACTTAAGAAAGGAAAAGAGGTTATGCAAGACATATGGTGCTTACGATGTAGAGCACAGGGTCATACCAAAGACAACTGTCCATTCTTTGCAGAATATTTAGCATCAGGATCCCCTAGCCCCTTGCCACACACGCAAGGGCCATGGTGTGAAATAAGTAAAACACAAGGACACCCACCTCAGCAATGCCCTTTACTTCAGAAGTACGTATAGACACCTAAGAAAATATATTGTGTCTTCTACAGTTCTGTCGGACATGATGAACAGAATTGCCGAGCCTGTGATCTCATGTTAGATAGAAAACATGATGTGTACATAGTCCAAGCAGACACACAGGGTCCAGTAGTAGGACCATAGCCTGATCCAGCTTATGGTGGACGTGGAGGAGGATTCATAGGATGAGGCCGTGGAGGATGCTTTTCCAGAGGAGAAGGCTTCGGCAGAGGAGAAGGTTTTGGCTGAGGTCGTGGACCAATCACTTGTTATAACTGCGGAGTTGTAGGACACTATGCTAGGGACTGCTAGAGCCCCACTACCACTTGTAACTACTGCAAATATTACGATCATACTATAGAGGAGTGTCCTATCTTGATAGCTAAGATCAAAGACCCTAAGCCAGCAGCACACCAGAACATCCAGCTTATTGTTACTGAGCAGGAAGAACCAGAACCAAGAGTCAATATTGTGACTCGTAGCGGTGCTTCCACCTATGGGACATCGCAGGAGACCGAAAAGAACACAAGTCAGGAGTGGGTGCGCAGAGCTCCTAGTAAAGCAATAGCACTCGACCTACAGAAGAATAAAGAGACATTTCATGAAGCCAAGGCTTCCTTTGATGAACCTACACTATCAGGATCGCAGGTACCACCGCCTAGGGGCGTACGCAGCAAGCACCTTGTGGCAATAGCCCTAAGCAGACACCGCAGGATACCACATCGGGAAAATGCGACGAGGATGAATCGACAGGAAGCATACAATCCTTCCTGCACAGTTGCTTGAAACTCCTGAGAAATGAAAAAGCTGTCAGTGAGCTACAACGCATTATAGATCAGTGCCAGCAACCTTCTCTCTTGGGCAGTGCACACTGCGCTGTCCATAATATTACAGGACATACAAGGACCGGAAGAGAGATGAAATTCACAGCGCAGATTGGCGAGTTTGAAATGGATGAGGTTGTCTTAGATCTGGGATCAGAGGTGAATGTTCTGACTAAGCAGACATGGGAATAGATCGGTAGCCCTTAGCTATCCATATTGCCTATCCACCTAAGATTAGCCAACCAACAGCGAGTATCACCATTGGGTCGACTACCACAGGTGCCAGTTGACATTGACAAAGTTCGCACTTTTGCGGACTTCGAAGTCATAGAAATCATTGGCGACAGTCGACCGTATCCAACACTATTAAGTATCGATTGGGCAATCGGTAGCAAGTCTGTCATTGACCTAAAAAGAAGACAAATGACCTTTGAGGATGCGCAGATACGGGTCATCGCGCCGCTGGATCCTCACCAGGGTCCTAGATATATCGAACCTATCCGAGCAGAGGAGGAGGCACATAACATTGATAGTCTCTACCAGATGACTGCGAACCAGAACGACTACATCAATCCAACCACACAAGGGAACATTAGCTGGCAATGCGACAGCTCATGCCCATCGGATTCCGATGTTGGTCTAGAGAACTGGCAGAACAGACTTTATGAAGTCTCAGCGCCCAGATGTGCGTTTATCAGTAAGTCACTGCGATGGATTGGCGCAGAGATCACTGAGATTCCATCATATCATGCTCTAACTGATATCCAGGACTTCTTCGAATAGTTTGAACAACAGATTCCCTATGAGCAGAGGATCGCAGCTATGGACCTTGCAGTTCGAGCCACACCTGCAAGATGGTGGTATGCGCATAAAGAGAATATCGCATCATGGGATGATATAAAAAGACTGATGGCGATCAGATTTTCTGACGACCGAAAGTATGTCCAGCAGATATACACTGGAGAAACTGATCCCAGGACACACATTCAGGCATGTGAACAGAACTGGTCGGACATTCCTGAGGATAAATGGGTCCACAGATTCATTCACACATTGGACACAGTTCCAAGGAACTGGTACACAGAGACCGAGTTGCGCAAGGGGATGACCACATGGTCACTTATGACAGACAGCTTCCTACTCACCTTTGCATTCAAATCAGAATATCCAAGTGTTGCTCAGGCCCTAGACATAATCAAGATCAAGACATTTGAGGACTGTACCACCTCAGTGCAGGCTCAACCTGAGTGGGCCATTCAGTTGCAAGATGCGCTTGAGTGCTATAACTTCGCAGCAAAGCCAGACAATGAAGATAAGGATGAGGATGAGGATCCTCGCAACACCAACATTCCGGAGTCAGAAGGGACTCATGATGTTGGGGGACCACAGTTAGAGATTCCAGCAATCACTGAACCTATCAAGATTAAAAAGATCAATATTGGCACAGATGCAGAACCCAAGTTTGCCTCTATTGGAGACTATTGGAATGATGAAACAGTCGGACAGATTGCCGACTTGTTACATGACTATCAGGACCTATTTCCCACCAAGTTCATAGAGATGAAGGGAATAGTTGGAGACCTGGGATTCATGAGGATACCATTGAAGGAGGATGCTAGACCAGTTAAGCAACGCCCATATAGATTGAATCCGTGCTACAAAGAAAAAGTAAAGGACGAAATTGATAAGATGCTAGCAGCAGGCATCATTGAGCTGGTAGAAGAGAGCGAATGGGTTAGCCCTATGGTCGTACAAGAAAAGAAAACAAAAGGAGACATCAAGATCTGTGTCGATATGTGCAAGCTCAATGATGCATCGCTTCACGATCCATTTTCGACATCGTTCACTGATGAGGTATTAGACAAAATGGGAGGACAGGAGGTCTAATCCTTCACTGATGGCTTTTCAGGCTACCATCAGATCAGAATACATCCAGAAGATCAATCCAAGACCACCTTTGCAACAGAATGGGGCTCGTTCCAGTATACGGTAATGCCCTTTGGTCTTAAGAATGCACCAGCTATCTTTTCTAGAGTAGTAGTTGCTGTCTTTAAAGAATACATCCATAAGTTCTTAGAAGTATATTTTGATGATTGGACTGTATTTGGACTTGTTGACAAGCACGTAGGAGATCTAATACTGATGTTAGAGAAATGTAGGTAGTACCAAATTTCTCTAAACTTGAAGAAATGTATATTTTGTGCACCATTTGGTATTTTGTTGGGTCACATTGTTTGCAGACAAGGCTTGATGGTGGATCCCGCGAAGATTGCCATCATTGTAAACCTTCCAGCACCCAACTCAGTCAAGCAACTGAGGACAGTACTTTGTCATACCGGGTACTACAGAAAGTTCATCAAGGGCTACGCAAAGATTACAGCACCAATGGAGAAATTGCTCAAGAAAGATGTAAAATCCCTATGGAATGAGGAATGTCAGCAGAGTCTAGACACACTTAAGGAAAAGATGGTTACAGCACCCATCCTAGTATTTCCCGACTGGACTAAGTCATTTCATGTACATGTCGATGCGTCTGGCATAGCACTAGGGGTTGTTCTAACACAACCAGGAGAATGGGACATTGACCATCCTATCGCATATTCCAGCAGAAAGCTCTCGACAGCAGAAAAGAACTACACCACAACAGAAGGAGAAGGCCTAGCTATGGTGTACGTGCTGCAGAAGTTCAGGCACTACTTGTTGGGTGCCCCGTTTAAGATGTTCACTGACCGTTCCGCGCTAAAATACTTGGTCAATAAGCCAGTGTTAGGGGGGAGAATCTGTAGATGGTTACTCCTCTTTCAGGAGTATGATTTTGAAATCATTGTGAAACCAGGAATACTAAATGCAGGACCTGATCATTTGTCGTGGATAGACTCAGGAGAAGAGCCAAGTAGCCTAGATGAAAATCTACCGGATGCGCCGTTGTTCTCTATCCAGATCGCAGATGAGTACTATGCCGATATTATTCAATTTCTCACTACGGGAGTAGCACCTGATGAGTTTACTAAGCAACAAAAGAAGCAGTTGGTTGTTAAAGTAGCATACTTCACCCTCATCGCAGGAAACCTATACAAGTTAGGCCCGGATGAAGTTCTACGCAGATGTGTGATGCTGCATGAAAAAGACGCTATTGTCAGAGAGGCACATTCAGGAACGGCAGGAGGTCATTTCGCAGGAAAGCCGACTGCGCAGAAAATCCTAGGGGTAGGATTATGGTGGCCTACGTTGCATAAAGACACCAAGGACTTTTGCAGATGTTGTGATATCTGCCAAAGGGTAGGAAAACCCTCATGACGCGATGAAATGCCGCTACGACCGCAGGTCACGTTGCGTGCATTTGACAAATGGGCTATAGATTTTGTGGGCCCTATCAACCCACCAGGAAAGCGCACTGGTGCGAGATATATTATCACTGGAACAGAGTACCTCACCAGATGGGCAGAGGCCAAAACAGTAAGAAATTGTGATGCTGCTACAGCCGCACAGTTCCTTTTTGAAAACATCATCAGTAGATTTGGATGCCCAGTAATTTGATGAGTGATCAAGGCACGCATTTTTTGAACAGCACTATTGAGGCATTGACAGAAGAATTCCAGATTCAGCACCATAAGAGCACTCCCTACCACCCACAGGCTAATGGTACGGTGGAGGCCTTTAATAAAATTTTAGAGAATGCTCTTACTAAGATCTGCAATAGCCAGAGGAATGATTGGGACCTCAGAGTTAACACTGTATTATGGGCATATAGGACCACATGCAAGAAACTTACGGGACACACACCTTTCAGCTTGGTGTATGGACATGAGGCTGTTATGCCTATGGAGTATATTCTTCCCAGTTTAAGAATCGCTTAGATTACCGAGATGACTGATACAGACACAGTCGAGGAAAGGTTAGCACAATTGCTTGCCTTAGAAGAAGACAGATTCATCGCCGGATTCCATCAGAAAGTGCAGAAGGCACGAGAAAAATATTGGCATGACAGACACATTAAGAACAAGACTTTCAAGATCGGAGACCTAGTGCTCCTATATGACAGCAAATTCATTAAGTTTCCAGGGAAGTTCAAGACACATTGGTTGGGGCCATATCAGATACAACAAGTCACAGAGGGAGGTGCCGTTCAGCTCAGCCAGCTGAATGGGGAGCTTTTTCCCACATGTATTAATGGCAATAGGCTTAAGCCCTATAGTGATAGCCACCCTGCCTCTTAACCAGTCTATGCGGTGCAGATGTTCAGTGTAGTTGAAAGGAGGCATCGCACCGGGAACTAGTCTACACCGGTAGGTATTATTCTAAGTATGAGGAACCGCATCAGGTTCAAAAAAAAAAAAACGGGGGGGTATTGTTTTATGCAGGTGATGCGGAGTCGCATCCCAGCAGTGCGATGTTTTCCCATGCCACGTACTCAGTTTTGCAACCGATAGAGAGCCAGTCACATCACCATCTGACAGGTAGTTAATGAGGTAATGATCGATATATCTTACCGTAGATTTGGCAGCAGTATAATCAATTTTTCTAGATTTGACAAATCTCCGACGGGACCGACGCCTGTGCACACACGTTTCGAGGGAAATTCGACCGGATTTCCGCATTTATTAGGGATCGAATGGCGGGTATGGTCTTGTCCAGGAATTAATGACGACCGACGGGTCCAGTATAGATGACCATTGCGTCCAGGATTATCGTATTGGGAATAAAAGCAGAAAGTATTCAATTAAGACGGTTACATTTGCAGAAAAATCGAGAGCCATAGAGTTAAGTTGTTAAGAGTTCTATGTCCAGAGCTAAGTGGTTACCAAGTGCTGTGATTTTTAGAAGTTGCAGCCATTGCATGTCCGCCGTTTGTACTAAGGATGGATCTGTTCGAGGACGAACCTCTAGAAGACATGACGAGACGCTTCGACCTGGGTGGCCGTAGGTCTGCCCTGACGACGTCGCCGTGAAATTAAGTACAACACAAGTCAGACAGCCGCTAAGGATGAGGAGTCAAGCGACAGAAGTAGAAGTTGTCACCAAAGTCTCTGCTAACGAGAAGAAGAACGCTGAGCCGATCACTGAAGATAAGAAAGCAGAGCAGAAGAATGATGAGAAGAAATCTCCCACTAGGCGAAAAGTAAAAATGAGAAAAATACAGCAACGGGAGAAGGTCACCGACCTATCTGATCAGCTAAGAAAAGCACCAAAGATTGCGGAGGCAACGCAACAAAAATCTGATGATCAGAGGCAGCATGTGTACCTGGAGCACCTCAAAGAGAAGAGAAGTGGAAGGGGACAGCAAACCCAGCAGTCGGTCGAATTCCTGGAGTTAAGCAAAGGCTTGTTCTCGTAACGGAATTCATGGTTTTCCCCTCCTTCATATACGAGGCTCCAGGCTGAATGAAATGTTTGAAAGGGCTGGAAGATACAGACTTTCCTTGTGATAAAATTTCTAACCCAGATAAAGAGGAAAGGATATCTGTAGAGAACCTCTCAAACACTAGAAGGCTCTTAAAAGGTTTCAGGAGCGAAGAGAGCGAAACCATGACAGTAGGAAGGAAGGATAAGAGAGCCCAGCAAACCAAGTTACATAAACTATAAAGAGAGTGCCGAAGTGATGCAGAAGGAAGTCACAAGACTTCGCGACAGGTTGTAGAGGGCTTCGCAGGAAGCCAAGGTAAAGCTACAGCAGGAAAATCCTGTTGCAGGTGGCTCGAGGACGAGCCACAAGTAAGTGTTAGAGGACTATTGGAGCAGGGTCTCGCAGCTACAGAAGAAGCTACTAGTTTTGGCGAAAAGATAAGTTTTGGTGGAAAGAAGTTAAGACAGAGCTACGACGCCGTAACACGTTTCCAGCTGGAGAGCAGAGCCGGAAACCATGACTTTTAATATAGAAAAGTCAAGAAGGCAACGGTACCTGAGCGGCCGAGAAGAGAGATCTCAACCACTGCATTGAAGGTAGTGGCGAAAGACAGGAGGGCTCAGCGAACCTCATAAAGGAGAAGGAGCAATGAGGCTGAAGCATTGAAGGCGAAGGACAGAAAAGCGAAGTGGTGCATAGTACCCATGATCAGTGCCGGGAAGCATGGAAGACTGCAGAGAGCTGTGGTGTGACGGAAAACGGCCACCTCAAGTACAGATATGGCCGGCTGTCACTAATTTAGGTTTTGGGTTATTGTTGGGACAGGCCCACAGTGTTGTAATGGCATGACCTTCGGGCTGCCTATATAAGAATATATTTTGTATCGTAAAAGGGTTGGTTAGTTAGTTGACGGGTTAAAGAGCTAGCTAGTCATTTTTTTAGTAGTTTTTTGCAGACTATTAGATTGTTGTAAAAGCCTAGCTCTGGTTCTGTTATTAGTGGTAGCAATCTTACGATAACTAGTAGCTGGCTTATAGAATATGTATGTAAAGATCCGCAGGGATCAACAGAGAGGGAAGAGTATATTGTAGGAAAGCAATTTAGAAGAAAATAGAGATCCAAGAGAGAAGATCTTAAGCTGCATATGCGGTGCATCAGAACTGTGTTTTACCTTCCCCTGAGCTATAATAAAGCACAGTTCTGTGGACGTAACTTCCATCCTAGAGGTGAACCACGTTAAAATTAGTGTTATGCGATTGGTTTATGTGTTATGTTTATTTATGTAATTCTCAGTCAGTTTATGGACTTTGTTTACAGTTTAATGAATGAATGTGTTAATCAACTCACAGAAATAGAGAAGGATAAATAGAGGTTAACGTCTTTGGCACGTTGTTTATGGTTCATTTATGCTCTGCGTAAAACGGTCTCTATTGCTGTATCGAATAGCCTTGTATGTTAAGTATTGCACGTCGACACGAGCTACGCTAAGTGCGCTAAACCGCGGAGGTAGGATATCACAGAGAGGTGATACCACACCGGCAGAGGAGCTGTGGTGCGCGATACCTCGGGTGAAGGACTTAGCGTTGAGCAGAATCTGCGTGTCGCATCGTGCACGGTGATGCGATAAGGTTGGAGATATCGCGGGCATGAGAAAGTGCGCACCGCAGGAAAGGATCGCACGGCGGTATAAAGGAATATCTTGCGGCTAGAAGAGCTGCGAGCTGAGGAAATCGTGCGACGCGAGCAGGAGATCGCGCGACATGCAGAGGAGAGATCGCAGCTAGGAGAGCTGCCAGCCACCAGTGGGATTGCCACAGAACCCGGTCCAAGACACTTGAGTCCTTGGCCAACCCATTAGAGTCACTTCGGGTGAGACTTCAGGCCGCTTTGTGGTCTGTCGCCGAAAGGGCCAGTGATCTAGGGGTGTTGTTGGTTGATCATAGTAAACCCGAGTCTGCCCACAGCAGCCAACACATCCAAGAAAAGCAGTTGCTATAAAATAAGAAGTTGAGAAACTTCTGAAGGTTGGTTTCATTTACCCTGTACCATTAACTGAATGGGTGTCCAACACAGTCCCTATGAACAAAAAGCAGGGTACTATTAGGGTTTGTATTGATTTTAGGGATTTGAATCAAGCTTTTCCAAAAGACAACTTTCCCACTCCCTATATTGATTAGATAATCGACAACTGTGCTGGAAGCGTTATATTTTACTTTATGGATGGCTTCTCCGGCTATAATCAGATTGATATTCTCCCGTCAGATCAGCACAAGATGACACTTATTTTCCCTTGGGGGAATTTTGCTTATCACAAGCTACCTTTCGGATTAAAGAACGTTGGCGTGACATTCCAACGTGTCATGTCCTATGATTTTCATGACATTAAACATGTTTTGGAACCCTATCTTGATGACCTTCCTTCCCATTCCAGGGAGTGAGATATCCTTGTCGATCATCTGAGAGCTATGTTTCTTCGATGTCGCCATTTTAATATTTGTCTAAATCCCCATAAATGTGTTTTTTGTGTAGAAGCTAGCCAAATTCTTAGTTTTATTGTTCCCAAAGATGGTATCCATATAGATCCCTTGAAAATTGAAGCTATCTTAGCCCTACCTTCTCCCACGAACATAACTGAACTCCAAAGTTTGCAAGGGAAGGAAAACGTTTTACGTGGTTTCGTCTGCAATTATGCAGAAAGGACACATGGTTTCATGAGGTTTCTCAAGAAATATACCCCTTTCATCTAGGATGATTTCATGCAGCACACATTTGATAATCTTAAACATGCACTTACCCATGCACAAGTGTTGCAACCACCTAATTATGCTAAAGAATATTCCTTGTATGTGGCTACATCCTTGTCTACCATAGGCATGGTCCTTGTTCAAATAGATGAACATGACGAAGAACATGTGATCTATTACGCAAGTAAGAGTCTTTTGGACTCTGAAACTCAATACTCACATGTGGAGAAACTTTCTCTGGCCATGGTCATCGCAGTCCAGAAGTTTCGTCATTGTATTTTGCTCCGCACCACCACTATTTATGCGGATTCCAACCCCATGTACTACATTCTTACACGGAAAGTGCTTGGGTGCAAATACTCATGTTGGATTGTGATTATCCAAGAATTTGATTTAGAATTCACTAAAAGCACTTCTAAGAAGTCTCTCATATTTACAGAGCTTATATGTGACCTTCCCTGTACTACTGAGACTACAGAGCCCTTTGATTCATTTCCCGATGAATCATTGTTTCTCATTAGTATGATGAATCCATGGTACGGAGATATCATTTTGTATCTCCAAACCTTACAATACTAGCCCACTGCTTCTCAAGATGAACGTCGTCGCGTTCACCACCAGGACAAAAGTTATCTTATTTTGAATGATACCCTATATCAACGTGGTGTTGACTCCATATTACCACGTTGCCTTACACATGAGGAGGATGAAATCATTTTAAATGATTTCCACGTAGGAGCTTGTGGTGGTCATCTATCTAGGTTGGCTACTGCCTAAAAATCTTGCGTGCTGAGTATTTCTAGCCTTCTATTTTCAAATATTGCATTGAAACACTCAAGAAATGCCCACCATGTCAAATGTTTACTTCCAAGAAACACACACATCGAGCTCCGCTCCATCCCGTTGTAGCAGTTGGTCCCTTTGCAAAATGGGGCATAGACTTTGTGCACTGTAGACCTACCACAGTCGGGGGGCACGGCTACATTATTGTGGTTGTGGACTGTTTTACAAAATGGGCTGAGGCAATGCCCACACATGCCGAAGACGGTAAAACTGCTGCACTATTCTTATTCAGCCATATCATTGTGAGATTAGGGATTCCTAGGGCTATTATGAACAATCATGGATCACATTTTCAAAACAAAATGATGGCATAGCTAAGTGTAAAATTAGGGTTTCGTCAGGATAACTCTACACCATACTATCCTTAGGCCAATGGCCAAGTTGAAGCTATAAACAAAGTATTAAAAACAATTCTTCAGCGGATAGTAGGGCAAGCTAAGTCAAACTAGAATTTACATCTTTTCTCTGCACTCTGGACCTATAGGACTACTATCAAAACTTCCACCGGTTTTACACCTTTCCAATTAGTATACAGGTTGGAAGCTACTTTCCCGATAGAGTGTGAGATCCCTTCTTTAAATCTTGTTGTGGAACTATTACCCAACACCACTATAGACGAAGAAAGATTCATGTATCTAAACAAACTTGATGAAACTCAACGCGATGCTGCCTTAGCTAATGAGGAACATAAACAAAGAATGAAAGTTCAATATGACAGGACTATCCAACCCCGTTCCTTCAATGAAGGAGACCTGGTCTTGACTTATGACCAGAAGCATGACAAGCTGGGGGCAGGAAAATTTGACTCTATGTGGCATGGGCCCTATATTTTCAGTTGTGTTTTAGAGAAAGGGGCATATGAATTGATTGATTACGATGGGATACCTTTGGGAGAGCCCCGAAACAGGCTCTACCTCAAAAGATACTATCTAGGTCATCTAGCATAGGGTCTTTGTAAATATTGTTTATAGTTTGTTGTGTGTCTTAGCTTTGAGAAGTGTGTCTTTTGTGTGATTCAAAATGTGTTTTTTTTCGTAAAACCCTACTTATGCATGTCCTTTGTCTAATGGACAGATGACTTCCTTCATTGGTTTTGTTGATGGTGCTCATCGATATACACTTAGCCTTGCATCAGCAGCTTGGGTATGGTACTCTCCTATAAGTGAGATGGTGAGTTCAGGGGGTAGCCACCAACAATCTAGCGGAATATCAAATCATGATCGGATTGTTGACGGAATCCCTAGCTAATGATGTAAGGGAAATTAGGGTTTACCTAGACTCTGAACTAGTTGTCCAACAGCTTAATCAAGTCTACACCATCTGAAATCCCATGCTTCTTCGTACTTTTTGAGGATTTAGGTTGTTAGAGAGGTCTTTTGAGCAAGTTACATATCAACACATTCCGACACATTTAAATGCTGTGGCAGATTCCCTAGCTAATTATGTCTTAGATTGGCATATTGCTCATATTAAAAATTCCATTTGAAACATAAAACAATACATGTAAATTCATAAGTAGATCATTATCTCACACATCAATTTTTCCGCACACACTACTGTAAATATAAAAGTTTGTCATATATAAAAATTTGTACCACCGAGATACAAAATTTGGGCTGAAGCATCTCTAGCTTTTAGTGCCCGTTCATGACCATAAAAAGTTCAGAATACATATACATCAGGAAAAATATTAAGCTTCAAATCTTTGAGTAATACATATACAAAAAGTGAAAATCAAGGCAGACTAATCCTCATTATGCAAATGGTAACATGCAATGGCTTGGGCCACTCTGCTGAGTATCCTAGAGAGCCGTCTAGAGACACCTGCAGTATGGCATTGATAATGCCTAGGTACATCATCAGTATTCATGTCAGGGATTCCCATTGCTATAAATTATCCTCGAGATCTTCGAGCTCTTCATCAGCTTCGGAGCGATATAGCATCATGTCTCTAGCACCTACTTGCCTAGCAATAGGTGACATCCCTACTGGACGGACAGATCCAATGTCTACACAAGAACACTTTTTATCTTAGTACTACAAAATAAAAATGAAATAAAATACAAAAAATTAAAACACAAGTGAATAATTTATTTTCTTACCTCGGTCATCCCATACTTCTCCCTCAGGTAGAGAAAGCTCCGAGTCATCACGAAATCCTGCCGCTTCATAGGCATAATCCTCCACCATAAGTAATTGGTTTCTCAACCAGCGAAAGAAGCCAGATCTGTAGTTAAGTTTGGGCCCTCCACCTCCAAGGTGAGGAATGGCTGTAACCCATGCAAGCATCCTTGGATCCTCGGGCTCAAGTCTAGTAATGGTCATCTGTGGTCTCATGTGAGGTACCCGCTGTAAAATAAAGGACACTACCACTGCTCCGTAGCCAAATTACTTCAGCGTTCCTATTTTGCACTTGTTTAATTGGTTCTTCAGACAAATTAGCATGCCTTCACACCAATTGAAGACAGTGGGCTCCATGCACTGCAAAGCATATAGCATATGTGATTTGCTCATAAGGTGGGAAACCCTAGTTCCTGCCACCTTGCTGATAGTATACACTACTGTCCTGAAGGGAAGATCTACTAAACCCTTGATCTGTAGCTTCCCAGATTGGGACTCTGTACCTAATGAGCAATGCTGATCAATAATATCATCCAAGGAGGTCTCCCCTCCTCGTGCTCCAGATAGAACTACTGGGTTTCCCCTCATAGACAAACTAGTTATAAAATAGATATCCTCAACCTCTATTGGAAGGATATGGACTCCCACCACAAAATGCTCCTGGTCGGGATCCCACATATCTATGATATACTCTAGGAATCGGATATCTACTTTCATGCCAGGTACCCAAAAATACTTTAGAAGCTCGCAGTTCTATAGAGCCTCAATAGTGGCTGGATCATTAGCATCCTAGTTGTCTGGAACTTCATGTTCCATTTCCTTCCAAATCACTATGATGTACCTGTAACATGTAAATTTTGTAATTAGAAAACATATCATGGCTAAAAGGAGGAAAATTATATAAAATGGCAAATTGTAAATCAAGAAGAAAACATGGAAAACTTGTTTTTTTGGTGAATTAGGGTTTTTGGTTTTTTCTTTGTCCTTGCAGCAGCGCTGCTACCATTTTCCCATAGAGCACCGTGGTGCTGCTTCCTGTGGCTCACAGAGTGTCGGGTGCTTGTTTGTTGTGCACAGAGCGCCTACGGCTCCTCTGTCCCATCTTGACAAAGCACCATCGAGAGCTTTTCCCAACGACCAAAAACCCTACGGGGAGAAATTTTTTTCCCTCTACCATGATTAAAAACCCCTATTGGGATGGTTAATCCCCTATTCAACCATTTCAAATAATAAATATATCATCTATATTTCTTTTAAACAATCAAAAATCATTTTAAAAACATGAATTTAAACAATGCAAAAGAAGTAAAATGACATTTGTTGAGCACAGAAGGGGAAATAATTAAAGGCTTACCTCTTCTAAGGAGAATGAATAAACAATGGAGTGAAGCACCCTTGCAAAAACACCAGAGGGAACTCTTATTATCAAATCCAATTACCAAAACTCTCCAATGGTAAAAAACAAATAGTAAAATTATCTTACCTACCCTTTCTATTTATAGAATGTTTGGAGTTTCAAAAAATGAATTATAATTTATTTAATTTTGAAATCCAAATTATTTTGGTAAAAGTGGGTTTTTATTTTTTACTTTCTATAGTTTTGAAAAAATGGCTTTTAATGGTTTTTTTTTAGTTTTTTCAGGTAAATATTGGGTTATGGCTACCATGTAAGCTATTTTTGTCTTTTTCGAGCTTAGAGAAAAACTAAAAAAGTACTGAGCGTCATTTTACATTTTTTACATGCTCATTAAAATTCGAGTAGAAAGGTGTCGAGTCTACTTTTCCACTTTTTCAGACTCGTTAAAAGTGGATTATGAAACAGGGAACCTAGTCCGGGAGTTATATTTAAGCTCTTTTCAGTCTCCTCAAAACACAAAAAGATTTCCAAGTGACCTTTTTACGTTCACACTTGTAAAAGAATTAGAACAGTCGACTAGTCGGGGGTAGGTTATCTCTTTTTCGGACCGACTGAATTTCTTTACGAAAAAGGAACTTTTGGAGTCTTCTTAGTCATTTCAGACTCTCTAAACATGAAATGACAAATGAGTTTGCTTTCATAGGACTCGTAAAACAAAATGATGAAAGAACCTATTTGGGAACGAACCCCTCCTTTCTCAGGTTCGTGAAAATATGAGAATGGACTCGTCATTTGATGAGCTTTAACGAGTGTTTGTTACCCTCTTTGGACTTGTAAAACTGAAAAGAGGCACTCACCTTTCTAGGTGAGAAAATTAAAGGAAAGGGGAATGGTTTTCATTTTTTTATTATGGTACTAAGCTACAGTCCACCTTTGAACATGGCACCTATTTGCATTTGCATATCTAAACAGTTGGGTTTTCAGCTTGTCTCCGATTCAATCCACTTTCATGAGTCATCTAACTCCTTTGAGTCAATTCAAAGAATTCTTTGTCATATTCATTGCATTACACCTAGTTGTATTCTCATTAAGTCAATGCTTCCAATTCATGTGTCATGCTGTCAAATTGTCCAAAGGATGTCTCTCCCAGAAAAATAACTTGTCAGCAACTTCACTTGTCCTTAAGAGTCAATCATGTCTGAGTCAGTCCCATTACTTCAAATCAAATTTTGTTCCTAGTTTCATGTCACTGATGTGGGAATCATCATGTCCCTCCTATGACAATTCTATTCTTGTCGACTTCAAATCATTATCCAGGAATTATACCTAGAAACCTAGAAATTACCTTGAAACCTGCATGCCTCAATGGTAGGTTTTCTCGTTTTCAACAATAGGTTTTCATCAATGACCTCTGATTGGAAAATTCTGTCAAGTGTTTGAATTCAGAAAATTTTATTCACACTTGAGAGAATGTACTTAGATACCTTGGGGATCATTGAAATCAATGGTTATTTCCCTCCCACTTGTTAACAGTTTACATCATTGACTGGTAATCAAGTGGTTTCTACCATGTTCGACGTCAAGACATTGTAATCACATGTTTAGATTGGTATCGTTTGGGGATAGGAATGAATACCCTGAGTGGTTAGTCTTTCCCATCATCATTGCTAATGCTCAGATTGCATTTAGAGATCCTTTAGAGTCATGACACAGGTCCACATTGTATGTTTGGTGGCTATGTTCTGTATTTGCGGTTAAAAGACATGGATCTACTTTGTATTTTCCGTAGCTATGTTTTACTTCTTGTGGCAATTGTTCATGGATCTACATTGTATTATTGGTATCCATGACATGGTCATCATCATAGATCTGCAATGTATTGGTCTGCGGCTATGATTGGTTTGGATAAAGTCAGTTACTAGTCTTGTATGAGTTTGTCTCTCTTTGCCTCTATATTAGACGGAAAAATTTGCAAACTATTTCACCTATCACTTCCTTCTAGCTTCATACTTTAGGGGGCATTTTTTTGCATCTAGAAATGTCACATTTCTTATCATCCTTCATGAGAATTTCACATTTCCTTTCAACCTCCTAGAAAGCCTGCTTGAGTCACCTTGGTCACTTTTTTTCCAAACCTAGAAAGGATGGCACCTTCATATTTTTTGCATAGAGCATCGGCAGCGCCTATATCAGTTGACCCATAAGTGTCGTTGTTTCCTTTCTTTAGTAAAAACCCTAGATCGATGCCTTTGTCAGTTTTGCTAAGAGTGTCGGTGTTGAGAAAATGAGAAAAAAGAAGTTTCTGGAAGCTTCCATGTAGAAGCCTCCGTGGGGTAAGTTCCTATATGCTTGGGAGAGGTGGAATTCACCTCCCTCACCTATAGTGATCTCATTATATCCTTTTTCTAAGTCATCTCTTGAGTTATAGGCATATAAATGAAGCCTTCATGAGGAGAGTGGAGGACGCCAGTAAAAGCACCCTTATGTTGCTAGTTTGAATTTTGAATCAGAGGCAAAGTACAGTTAGCTTGTGGTTGGAGAGGTCTTCATAGTCATAGGAGATTGTAGACATTCTTGTTGAGACCGAAGCCATCGACATCAAGGATTTTTGGTTGTACTACTTTCTCATCCATATATTATTACAAAGACATTTCCCTTTGCTATATTTCATTGTATTGTTTGTAATTAGATATGATAACCAAAAAAATCACTTAGTAAACTCTACATGACCTACACCACCCAAAGACATCTATGTACGACCCTCATTTGACCCCCACACCCTCAAAAAGGCTCAAAAATATGAAAAAGGGCTTAAAAACCCCTAAAAGAAACCAAAATAGCTCTCATAAGGGTTAAAATCTCCAAAAAGGGGCTAAAACCCCTCAAAGGAGCTTAAAATCTCCAAAAAGGGGCTAAAACCCCTCAAAGGAGCTTAAAAACCCCAAAGGAGCTAAGGATTGGGAGAAATAGGATAAAAGCCCAAAAAATGAGCTAAAGCCCCAACCAGGGGCTTAAAACCCTAAAAATATCAAGAAAAAGTATAAATAGAGGGGTGGGGGTCACTCTCAAATCACTTCTCATCTCCCTATTGTTATGCTGCCCATGTGAGTGCCTTGAGACTCTTTGCCTCTCAAGTCATTCACCCTCCCTCTCCTCCATTCCTCCATTCATCCAAAGCTCCCCATCCATTGAGAGGTGCTCCCCCAAGCTAGGGCATGGTGGCCCATTTCAACCAGAGAAGGTATGTTTCTGTTTTTGTTATTTCATGTTGTAGTTTTCTAAAATTTTTGCTTGCAGGTTTATTGTTTAACATTTTGTTGCAGGTTTCCATGGACTCCTGGCAGCTATTTCTTTGTTTGCTAACCTTGTCTGCAGGGTTTTATTTCATTTTCTTTCTTTTCATTCCATTCTCACAGGAACCCTACCCTTACATCCTATTTACGGAAGGGAGACGTTCCTACCTGTAGTAAGGGAAAAATCGCTATTACAGATTTGGCCACCATGCCAAGTCGATCCCACAGGATCCCTGGATTTAATTTTTGTATTTTAGTTTTTATTTTTCCCTAGTTTAGTTTTCTTTCAAGTATAGATTAAATATGTCTTTTTATGCATTTTTATTCATATCCAAGCCTCCTTAAGGCCAAACCGAGCCCATTTGGTCACAGTACAAGTTACTGTTGGCCGGTCCTGGCTCAGGCTAAAAGCATTTCCATCTTTCGGATTAGGTCTCTCTTATCGGGATGACAGGTATGACTAGGTTGCTCATTCAGGCCTGAAAGGTGTGAATTCATCCCAGAAATCAGATCGCTTCTGTCTACAGTTTCTGAGTGAACCCCTCCCCTAATTTGGGGAAAATTTGGTGACCCCCTCGCCACATTCCCCCCGAAAAGAGCGATTTGTCACTCAGATTCGGATTTGTAAAGTTATTGGGACTGTCAGTGCGGCTCAGCTGCCTCTATCCATCAATCAATGTTTATTTCATTTTAGTCGATGTTTATTTTATTGCAGCATATGTAAATCACTATTAAATCAAATGGTTAATGGTTTAAAGAATCTGATTAAAGCTTGAACAAAATTACTATAGATTAGGTTTCTGTTTTTAATTGGAAATTGATATCTTGCCTAGCCCTTCCTCCTCTACCTAGTCATCACCCTTTGGGGTATTCTAGGATAAGATGAAGGGTGGAGATCGTATAGTAATAGGCACTTCACCTGTCATTTTTCAAAACCACTAAAAATGGGTGACTTGGAAGGTAGAGGGGGTGGAGACCATTGGGGGTTTCATGGTGTTTGCATCCTCCCTGTTGACAAACCTTGCATCTAGAGAGTGACCTGAGGATCTATAGATGGGCTTAGTCCCATTATGTTGAGATCCCAGCACTCTTTCTTGGTTGAAGATAAATACAAGTGTAAGGCAGTCACCTAGTCAGGCTACCATAGTTTAGATTCAAGTAGGGCATGTATTCAAGTAGGGCATGTATTCACAATTTACTACAATCATAAACAATTTATTCATGTTATAAGTTCTGCAATACAATCTATGCGGACTATTCATAAACCATACAAGAAGCCACTACATTTAATAGAAATATAAAAGACATGCACACAAACCATACAACATAAAACAACCAAAATCAGTTCATGACGCTAAGCTAGCCATTAAAATTTATAATTTCCACTAATTCAAACACTTGCAGTCTTTGAGGAAATAAGTCCCTGACTGCCTTAACTATGGGAAGTACTTGGGCTCAACCCAGAAACTCATTGTGAGGAGTACCACAGGAACCCCAAGTACCTGGTCGCTGAGAGGAATTGCCAAGCGAAATGGGAAACGACCCCCAGCGATTGAATAGCACTCCCATGAGAAAAAAGCCAAGCGTTGTCTCCTGGCAGTCTTGGTGGCCGAGTGACCACCTGAAAGCAAATAGGAAGCCATTAAAAATGGGGTCAAAAATTCATTACCATATTTCACCACTTGACATACCAATCAGACATAATTAATCCCCCACATTCTCCCTCACACATGAGAGGTGATCCACCATAGTTTGGGTCCTTGAACCAACACCGTCGAGACCATTCTCGATGACCCTCTAAACCATCAGAAGGACACACAACCTCTGATTTAGACTCAGAATCATACCAATGTGGGCCAGACCTGCACACTGCACCATCTAGCCCCATGGATGGTGCAAACTTGGATCTATTTTTTGGCTTAGTGATTGGTACTGGACCCACGTCCATACCCCACACCACCACCAACACCCCTACTAGTGTCCCTAGCATGGTCATGCAAACCATCATAAGTCAGCTACCTCCACCCACACTGACCAGTCAAACTGTCCCACCTGTCATTCCTGGGGGCAGTGTCCCATCCACTCACACTGTCCCACTTGGCATGCCTGGGGGCAGTGGCCCTTCCACTCACATAGTTTTGTTTACCACAGCCCGTCCACAACTATGCCACAAGTACCCCCAATTATGCAGGTGCATCATGTCCCTACAAACCCCACCACCATTGCTGCCCCATATCACATCAACCTCGGGTCAAACCTTCCTTTCATGGCACACCTCAACCTACCTGACTTGGCTCAGTTAAAAAATGACTCTATCCGCCATCAAACGTTTTGTCCTCCCATGACAACCAACCTCCCCTCAGACATTCCCAAGTTTGAAGGGAAGGCAGGGGAGTTCCCCCAAAACCATATCATGACATTTCACCTATGGTGCTCATCAAATAGAATTGTAGATGATTCGATCATACTCATACTGTTCCAATGCACCCTCATAGGTGCTGCAGCCAAGTGGTACATTGAGCTACCACAAGCCAAGTACCCGAATTTTAACTCCTTGGCTTTCATGTTCCTGTAGTATTTCCAAATCCCTGTTAAATATGATGAACGGGTGGAGATCTTGCTATCTTGCCACTATAATACTGCTACCCACATAACCGACCACATCTATGAGTGGCAGTGACACCGTAGTTTGTACAAGATTCAACTTGATGACAGGATCTTCCTTGATTGGTTCCTAAAAATTTTTCTACCACCTATAGAAAACTGCGTCACATATGAACGTCCCCAATCCGAAGAGGAAGCTATCTTGAAAGCCCAATGTTTGATTTGATCTATGCATAATCTGGATACCTTTACACTGTAATTCCAAACGCTCCCCGTGTAGGCACCTCCTACCGGGATGCACTAGAGGCATCCCATGCCGCTGATGGCATCATAGGTTCTGTCTCCCACCAACCACATCACCGTCGGACACCACTTGCAATACCACCACAACCAAGAAACACCCCTAGTGTTTCCTACCAAAAACAAACCCCAGACTATGCAAGAATGATTTCCCATTTCGGAGCCACAACTTCTTATGCACAACCTGCGCCACCACAGTAGGCCTAGGCATTAGCTTGGTCGGCACAACAATATGCGGGACAAATGCCCACATTTGTGGCACCTCCACCCCCCCAAGTCTACTATGCACCACCCATGAAATTCACTTAAGCCCACACCCCCACTCCTCCAATAGCTTTAGGACAAGTGTTTGCACAACAAAACCATCCCAACCAGCCAGCCCCCAATAACCAATAAGGGAAAGCCAGAAATAACTGAGCCCGAAACCAAGGAAACAATCAACTGCAAGGAGGCAGTCAACAAACCAAACCTCCCAACAATGCCAGGTCAAAATGGCCAGCCCAAAAAACTCAACAGCCAAACCCACCTATGGGAACTATACACACAACTTCCCATTCATGGGTCGCGTGAAATAGGCCATTCACAATGAGGTTCAGCATGCTACCAATATGGCAACCCCGGCTCAACCCAAACCGGCACCACCAGGGTCTCCACCTATGGTCCTCCAAAACCCATTTCCAATACAAGGATTGCTAGCAATTGCACCTGCTCCCCAACCCAATCCCAACGCCCCGAGGGCACCTCCGACAATAGAAACAGTTTTTCACTACCTGCTAGCCATGACAACTGAAGAGGTCAATTTATAGACCAGATGAAATCAATATGGAACTAACAACAAACCCGCTGACACATTAATGACATCTACATCCAAAACAACCAATGCACCTCTTCAGCTACCCCCTTTTCCTCTACGCCCCCCCATACGGTGGGTTGCCAACAACGTCACAGCTAGAGTTGTTGTAAGCTACAGCATCGTGGATGATTTGGCCCAAACACCTACGACCATGTCCACTCTTGAGGTACTCAAAACTTGCACAACGTGGTGGAAAACCTTATTATCCACCCTTGGTGCTGTAGACCCCTCTAACTCCAAGTTGATCACATTCGACATGGAGAATGGAGAACCGCAGATGCCATCAACCATTGCCTTCCAAATCCCAGTGTCCATCTTGAATTTGGTCATGCACTGGTGCATAGTGGATGAGGGGGCATCCATGTGCGTTATGTCTACCCTAGTCTGGTAGAAGCTTGGATGCCCAATTCTGCAACCATCCTATACTACTCTATGGACTTATGATGGCCACCCCACTAAAGCCCAAGGAATCCTCCCTCATGTCCCCATCATGTTGGCTAGGAAAATAGTACCAATTGACATAGAGGTTGTCAATGCTCAGTTGGACTATAAACTTCTCCTCAGAAGAAGTTATATGTATGCCATGCGAGCCATAGCATCAACTATTTTCCACCTCATAATGTTCCCTCATGAAGGGAAAATCGTGATGGTTGACCAATTGACTTATCACGATCCGCAAGGGCTAACTGCACCAGCCAATGTTATCCCTATGATCAACACCAATGATCCGCAAGGACTAACCGCACCCGCCAATGTTATCCCTATGGTCAACACCATGGTTCACAACATACCAGCCTCCCCATTGTTGAATGTGGGCCCTGGTTTTTTTTTCGATACCACCATGATGACTTCATTCCCCTTAGTGTCACCGCCACTGACACCAAATGAGACTGCGGATTTATGCATGCTCTCATCCAGCACTGCTACACCCAAACATCAACCCCATCTGCAACACCATCCGCAGCCACAACACCATCAGCAGCCGCAGCATCATAAGCAGCTGCAGCATCATTTGTAACCACAGCATTATGTGCAACTTCCACCACAACCTCATCCCCACATGCAACCATCAGGGATTTATTTGGGCTCCTCTCTAGTCCACACAATTCCCTTCCTCTTTTCCCCGCTAGGTGTCATGAGTAAGCTAGTAATGGCTATCTTAAACTTACCCAATTTCACATTGGGGATTCCCTTGTGGTACCTTGATCCACCCACCCAACCACCAATTCCCCAGGTAGTCTTAAGCCCCATGCAACCCATTGCAGTTGAATCTTATCCTCCACCCAACCCGCAAAAACCAACCACCGCACCTGCACCCATACCGCCCCACCCAAAAAGGGCCAGGGGGGAAATGCGAAAGCTACCACTAAACCTCAACAAATCTTGCCTTACGCTGTCTGTGAAGAATAGGGCCATCCAACTCAAAACTTCCCTAATATTCCCATAATCTGCACGCATTTCAATGCCATGGATACAATGAAAAACCTCCCCGTGGTTGAACTCCCAAGTGGGACAATAGTGAGAAACAAGTCATTGAGAACAAACCATGCTTGCACCCTCTACGGATTGTATGGACACTATTCTCACCAATGCCAAGACTTGTCCAAGTTTCGAATGGCTTTAGCCAACCTTCAACAACATTCCCTTGAATCTAAGATCACTCTGATCAAAGACGTTCACCCACCACCTCCTTCTTTAGACACCGTTTCCATTTACATGATGTCCAGTTCTATAGACCCTCTTGTCTCCACCATCACCAATGGTCCATCAGACCTATATCTTCATTGATTCCTCAACGATGAGGAGATACTTGAAGCCTTGACCACCCCCTACTACCCATGGGATGGCATGCACCATCGCTCGTTATTCCTCCCTGAAGAACTTGTGTCGAAGTATGACCAGTTTTCCATGGAAACCAAATATTTCATTCATGGGAAAGTCAACTGGTTCAAAAACCCCATTTCGGCACCAGATTCCTTCAAAGAAGGGAACATGTCCAACATCTCATCAACCATCAAAATCAACATCTCAACCAATCTTGAGGTTGTTGAAGAAATTGTGTTGGGGGCATCCTGCTCCTCGAAAGAAGTTGTTGCCTACAAAGCCCTCTTCCAAGAATTCTGTGACATATTTTCCTGGTCCTACACGGAAATGCCTGGGTTGGATCCATCCATTATGGAACACCACATTGACACATGGCCCGATGTGGCCCCCTTGTGCCAAAAGAAATGACTCATCTGTTGGGCTCTGATCTATCAGTGTTAATCAGAACTTAAATTTAAAATCAATCCGGGTTTGTGAACTTCGAGACACATCCAAGTTTAGGACAGAGAAGCNGTTCCTGTTAGTTCTGTTTTTGGGGGGTTTGTATGAAATCTTCCTTTTTCGTCTCTAAGTCTTGACATAAAAGTAAAACTTAATCTGTGTTTTTGGTTTAAAATTTTTGTTTTTATCAGAAATCTAAGGTTCCTAAGGCTGCTCCTACAGTGCCTCCCCGGCAACGGCGCCAAAATGTTGGGATCTGATCTATCAGTGTTAATCAGAACTTAAATTTAAAATCAATCCGGGTTTGTGAACTTCGAGACACATCCAAGTTTAGGACAGAGAAGCTGGACTCAGTTGGAATTTAGCTAACTAGAAATGAATCTACTGATAGAAACTAAAACACTGTAGCTTACTGAGACAAAATCCTCTTACAAGGGTGATTTCATTGTTTCTTTTTAAACATACAGTGGTTGATTTGTGAAAACATGAAAGACTGAAGTAAAGAAAAGAAAAACAATAACAAATCTAAAACCTAAGCTCAAATCACAGAGTTCTACCAATGCTGAAGACACATTCACTAATTAATTTCTCTTACAAGACATTCTTCATAATCTGTAAATGTTCTTTACCATTACTCATTTGGATTCTCAGCAATATATAATAAATTAAATCTTGATTTACCTTCAATGCATTCAGTCTTAACCATTAAATAAAATAGAGTTTATCCAAAATCGTTGGTGGTATGCAGCACAGTAAAATTTATAATTTGAACCGTAAAGGGAAGAAACAGAGCATCAAATAGAATTAATGAAGAGATGAACTGAACCTATGCTGCGATCTATAAACTAGAAATTGCCAGAAAACACATACCAATGGTTTGATTTAAAGACTTGCATCAAAAGGAAATCACTGCATTCATTAAATCACTACACCGGCAATTGAAGTGTGCTAGAGTTCAACGATGGGGGCCCTCCAACGCCTTGCTCCACGCACAAGAAAAGATTTACAGAACTAAAACTCTTTATTCATTCACCATAAAATTGTTCACACAGAGATACCACGCAAATTGGAAACACAAATGCGTTCCTCTTCAAAATCGTGATGATTTCCTTCATTGTTTTGCAATAGATTTATACAAATTCTAATACAAACTGAAATTGCTACAAAACTGTATCTAATTAAATGCCAGAGCTAATCGTGGTCATCTTCAGGATCGTGGAGTTCCACAAGATCAGGATTGTCACTTGTTTTGTGTTGAATGCAGAACGGTGGCCACATTTGACTCTGCTTGACTCGACATCTGCACAGGCCACTTCATCTGATTGTTAGATCTTCATCCATCTGTGGACATTAAGGATCCATTCTTGATCTTCTGTTTCCCTCCTAGCTGTCTTGTAATTACTCAACCTTGGAGGAAATGCGGGAAGTCAGTACATCCCGTAGTCTTAAGTAAAAATCCTAGTTAAAATGCCTAAAAAATTATAAAACTCAATTTATTAATAAGCAAATGACATAATACCTTTTTAACCATGGTTTATAGATGGAATTTAAAGCTTTCTAGTCAAAATGGAGGTTTTATGAAGGAAAT